>PVJO010010160.1:46026-65723 GCA_004026905.1 Hystrix cristata
ACTAGTTGTTTGTCTGAGGAGTAGCTAGTAAAAATTTTTTCCCATTCTGCAGGTTGTCTCTTCATTCTGTCGATGATCTTTTTTTTGTTATGGATTTTTTTGTTTTTCTACTCTATATTATGAAAATTCCTCAGTATACACATTTGATTTATGATTTTCAGTTTTTATCATTGTTCATCCCACTATTCATTAACTATTGAGGTTGGTTTCATTGTTTTTAATTTCCAAGTGTGCTTTCTTTCTTTTCTTTTGTAGCATTTCTCTTGCTTTGTCAATGTAATGTCCTTTCAAATCTCTTAATTCTTACTGGGATTATTTATTAGAAATGTATTTATAAATTTATTTACTTAAATTTATTTAGTTGTTTATTACAGTACATTTATGAACTTATTTGATTGGTTGTTTATTTATTACAGTACTGGGGTTTGAACCCAGGCCCTCACGCCTGCTAGGCAAGCGCTCTTCCACTGAACTACACCTCCAGCCCATTTAAAAAGTGCTATTTTGTGCCAGGGTCTTGCTAAGTTGTCTAGGCTGCCTCTGCTCGTGATCCTCCTGTGTCAGCCCACCAGGTAGCTAAGGTTACAGGCATGAGCTGCTACATCCAGCTTAAAGTGTATTTTTAAAAGCTCACTGTACTTTCTTGCCTTGACCTTATTGTATTGAGGGCTGCTTAGTCTCCTTTATAGTTCCTGATTTTCTTTAACAGTTATTTGCTATTGGCTTTGCATAATTAGAAATGAAAATCTGGACCACTTTAAATTTGTAATTGATGTTGGCTTCCCAGCAGTTGTATAGCAAGGTTTGATTTAGCCTAATGAGCATCACTTGTTACTTTCTGCCCTCACTTTAGGGCAAAAGTGGGAATTCTTAGCAGTAGAGGTGTGCTTCATGTGCCATGTATGTCATGCTGTAGATGAGGCTACTTGCTCTCTTCTGGGGTTTGGGGAGAGCCTCCACATCATTCTGTATATTACTGTTTTGGAGATCTCCAAGGTGGGGATTCCTAAGCAGGCCAGAAATGTCATTGCTTAGCCAGATTGTTTTCTTTTGTGCCCTTCCTTGGCTGGAATTCTCCCTTCCAACCTTGTCACTCCTGTAGTCTTTGGTAGATTAAACTTACTATCAAATTTCAGTTCCTGTTCCTGTACTGTGTCACTTAAGAAAATTTCAAGTGCTACCTTCTTTTGGTAAAACAATTCAAATGAGTGTTGCTTGTAGAGTAGGTTTCCATCTGCCATTTTCCTTTTATTTATTAATTCAACTAGTATTTATTGTGTTGCTTGTGCCAAGGAAGTATAACGAGGAATATAAAGTTCCTGCTCTCACATTTAGCACAAGAGTAGCAACTTTGTGTACATTTCAGTAGAAAGGCTAAAACAGGTTAAGAACCTTGAGACCATTTACTTCTTTATTATTGTGTAAAGAAAGAGTTTTTGTTTGCTTGTACTTGACTAGAATTTAATGACTCCAATGAGTAATACATAATGAAAATGAATGGGAAGGAAGGTACATGCAGAAATTACATACAAGAAATAGAAAATGCACAAATCTTTAGTGATGTTGGCCTAACATGCAACCTGGATAATTTAGGAATATATTTTTACTGAAAGGACATACTTTCTAGGTCTGTTCCCTGGAATCTTGCCACTATGTTAGTGGATCATACCTCAACAGAAAACATTATTTCTGAATAAATTTCATCTAAACTGAAGGATGTGTAAAGGAACTATAGTTTCCTGCTAGAGACCCCATAGTTTTGGGCTTCACTGAGTGCAGTGATTCTTGGCACTGGTGTATCTGTTGTGAGGATCCTGGAAGCTGTGCCCATATTGTTGCCTGTGGAGCATGAGGCTTCTAAGCTAGGATGGTCCCCACACTTGCCTGATGCGCATCTCATCTTCTCGCACCCACGCTGTCAGCTGCAGGATCAAAGCTCTGAAACGGCTCTGCAGACTGCTGCGAGGACTCTTTCAGGAGGGGGACCTGACACTGCCCTGCCTGCAGGCTGTGTTCTTGTCTGGTACCCTTAGCGGGTCTACGGCCAAGTGTAGCCTGTGATGATCTTTGATTTTGAATGTTTCTGGAGTGTGATATGCACTGCAGGGGTTTAACCAGGTCTTCGGATCCTGACAGATATATCCCGTGGGTCCATTAGGAGTCCCCTTCTTTTCTGAGGTGTCATTTTTATAGTGTCTTATTTGCATTCTTATTTTCTGTAGGCTCAAGTTTCTAGGAATTCTGATCCTCATGCCTTAGTTCACAGATTTTACAAGCAAGTTATTTACCATTTTATTTTGCATTTCTTCTATACAGAGTTGACCCTTTATTTGGGATGTGTGAAAAATTTTTACAGGAAGTAGACTTTTTTCAGAGGTAAGTATTTAATAACTCTTCTGGCTTATTAACTTGTGGCTATGCAGAGAATAACTTAACAGGCACTGAGAGTAATTGCAAGTCAGGTTACTTGTTTTAGCCAGATGACACTTGCAGCCTGGTTATCACCTGTGTCATTGTGCCTTAATTTTCCTTAATGATGTATAAATGTCTTCGAAGAAGTTAGAGCTTTCAAAACTAAACATATGACTTAATAATAAAAACATTTGGAATTGATTGGCCTTAACACTTAGCATAGCCAGAAAAAGTTAAGTATTATCAGGAAAACTTGTAGGCCTTTTCTGTTTTGGTTTGGTTTTTTTGAGATGGGGTCTCATGATGTAGCTCAGGCTGGCCTTGAACTCACCTACAGATCCCAGGCTGATGTCAAATTTGGGGTAATCCTCTTGCCTCAGCCTCCCAAGTGCTGGGATTACAGGCATGTGCCACCATGGCTGGGTTGGCTCTTTAGTGAAAGATCACAGCTTGTCAGTTTTTTCGTCACAGTTCCTAAACATGTATATTTTCCCTAGAGTTTACAAGTAATTGTCACATAATTCTGAATATATGTTTTATTCTGTGAAATAAATGATTTTTCAGAGTTCTGTGTGAAGTGAACCAAATAAAACATGCAGTAGAGCTGGAGAATTGGGAGTTCAGGAAGTTACCTGTGTCGTGCTGGAAGTATAGGATTTTAAAGGACATAATTAGTCATTTCTTCCACCTGTTGCTACTGCCCTCTTGAACATGACCAAACCTGAGGTTTTTATGACCCTACATTTCTCCTCTTTTCATTTGGGGATGATGGCTTCTATTAGGGCTTGGTTGCATTACCACCCTTTACCAGCAGAGGATGCTCTCTAGCGCAAGGTCCATTCTAGCTTGGCCCTAATAGATACTGGCTTTAAATGTGAGAGAAGTTTATGCTTTACTTTTGGTTTTAGATTCTCTAAAATAGTTTATTTTTATACATTTGGGTTGGAGAGGTTTTTTGGAAAAGTGACAGCTCTGAGTTGCCAAAGTTCCTCACCTGTTGTTAACTAGAACTGTATCTTCTTCATTAATTTAACGCCTGAGGTTCTAAGCAGTTATCAGTTCTGCAGTGAGGTCTTTTTCTTACTATCTCCTTCCTCAGCACCCCAGTACTGTGGGATCAGTCCAAGTTGGGAGTAAGTTACGTAAGTTTTCAGCACCTTGGTGTACCACTATCCTGGGGTATCTGTGTGTTTCAGCCACAAACCTTCCGAGCTCCCCTTGCTTCAGGGCTTGGCTGGTACTAGGGCTCAGCCTGTGGAATGATTGGATATTCAAATGCTTCTGTTTGTTCCTTCAGGTGTTTCATCGCCGATTTGCCCCAGTTGCAGGACAGCTTTGTGGACAAACTCCTTGACCTTATGCCCCGACTCATGACATCCAAACCTGTAGAAGTAGTCAAAATTCTGCAGACCATGCTGCGACAGAGTACCTTCCTGCACCTTCCCCTTCCAGACCAGGTCAGGTCTACATTGTACCCCTTTGGGCCAAATCTGTCCGGACAGTGAAATGGACCCTCTGAGATTCTTTGATCACCAGAGCAGCTGGACGAGGGCTCTCTGTGATTGTCTCCCACGTGCCCCACCCATTAGATAAGAAGACCAAAGAGCAAGGGTTATGTTTTGCTGCCCAAGCTTGACCTCGGTTTAAAATCATTGTATTTTCTTGCTTACAGATCCACAAAGCCTCAGCCACCATCATTGAGCCAGCAGGCGAGTCGGACAACCCTTTGCGGTTTACATCTGGATTGGTGGTGGCTCTGGATGTTGACGCAACCTTGGAACATGTGCAGGATCCTCAGAGCACTGTGAAGGTCCAGGTCTGTTGAATTTTGGTTTCCAACAACTTTTAGATGTTCCTTGTATTGAGGCATTTAACTTTAGAACCCTTGAAATCTCTGCCGGAGGGACCGAACCTGGGAAGAGAGAAGAGGTGGGCCTCTGTGGCAAAGAACATGGGCGTGAGGCCCAGCTCTGCTGTCGAACAGTCTACCCTGAAGAGCAGGTTAGACTTTAAACCTCAGGTTCTACAACTGACCAACAGGAATAGTTAAATTGAAATGAAATGAAATGAAATATTTATATATAAGGCCCCAGTGTCCAGAATGGGTTCACTAAATGACATTCTATTCTTATAATGGAAGGCTTAAGATTTCATCCTTAGCACTGAAAGAAAAAAAAAAAAAAAGATCTGGGTGTGGTGGCTTGAGTCTGTAGTCCCAGTATTTAAGAGACTAAGATAGGAGAACCACTTGAGCCCAGAAATTCAATACCATTCTGGGCAATTTAGCAAGATTACATCTTTTCTTTTTTTTTTCTTTTTTCCTTCTGTGTTTTTTTGAGACAGAGTCTCACTGTGTAGTGTAGGCTGGCTTTGAACTCACTGTGTAGCCCAGGCTGGCCTCAAACTCACAGTGATCCTCCTGCCTCAGCCTCCTGAGTGTTGGGATTACAGACATGTGCTACCACATCCAGCTCCATCTTAAAAAAAAAAAAATACTTGATTCTCTTTTGGTACTGGGATTGAACCTGTGGTTTTAGACCTGTTAGGCAGTGTTCTACTACTGAGCTACATCTGCAGCCTTTTAAAATTTTATTTTGAGAAAGGGTCTTACCAGGTTGCCCAAGCTGTTCTTGAACTTGTGATCCTTCCACTTCACCTCCTTGGTAGCAAGGATTACGAGCACATGCCATCACATCCCAGCCCTTGATTTTTTTTTTTCTTTTCTTTTCTTTTTTTTTTTTTTTGAGATAGGGTCTTGCCATGTAGTGCAGCTTAGCCTTGAACTTACAGGTGATCCTCCTGCCTCAGCCTCTCAAATGCTGGGATTACAGGTATGTGCCATCACACCTGGCATGATTTGATTTTTTTATTAAAGAAAATCATAATAAATAAAACTTTTCCAAGCCATAGGTGGGTCAGCTGGAAAGAAAAAATTACAGATGGGAAAAAGAAGTGACCATGAGTAAGATAGAGTTAGATAGCTTTTTTGGGGTGCTGGGGATTGAACTTGGGTCCTTGTGCTTGCTAGCTAAGCGCTTAGCCACTGAGCTAAATCCCCAACCCAATAGATAGCCATATTAGAGACATACGAGAGATGCTGTAGATACTAATAGTTCAGACAGCTGCAGGTAAGCTCCATCCAGCTAGCCAGCCATCCTCCTGTTCATTCGTACATGTTTATATTAGAGCCTACTCTCTTGCACATGCTAATTGCTGCATTTGTCAGGGTAAGTCTGTCACAGCTCTTGCTCTCCCTATGCTCACGGTGCTCAGTTTCATTGGACAGGCAATGATGGAGCAGAAGTTCAGTGAGGACACACACATAGGATGAGTTGAGAGTATAGTGGTAGAGCTGAAGGAAATGCTTTGTGGAGATGCTGGTGCCTGGATGGGATTTGAAAGGAGGAATAGAGCAAAGTAGAAGGGAAAAAGGAAGTATTCTAGACATATAAAAGAAGGGATGTGAGCACTGGCATCTTGCGTATCTGTAATACAGAATCTCTCGTGTGTCTCTAATCAGAGGACAGAAAAATGAAGCAGTCAGGGAACGCTTCCTGGAGTAGGTAAGGATGTGCACCCTGAAGATGGTACTTCTGGTACTTTTGCTGACAGTATAACATTAAGAATGCCCTCAAATCATGAGACTTGCAGGGTACTACTGTAATTCTGAGCTAGCTGTGAAGTTGTACTGCAGTTTTTGTTTTGTTTTTGTTTTCTGTACTTTTGAATTACTCAGAAACAGTAAAAAGTACTGCTGAGAGCTGGGAGTTCAAAGCTGGAATGGGCTACACAGTAGGTTCAAAACCAGCCTGAACTACATAGTGAGCCCCTCTCTCAAACCAAAACAAAACAAACAAAAACTTAAAACAACAACAGCAACAAAACACACAAAAAGTACAGTGAGCAGACTAAAACCCATACCAGTTAAATCAGCGGTATTGGTATTGTTTTTAAGAGCTCATAGGTGATTTTAATGTGCAGTCGGTTTGCACCCATACCACTCGGAACACGTCTGATCTCGTCTAATGGGCAGCAATTCTGAACACCACTGTTTGATGCTGTCCCTGACAAAAAGTCCCCTGATGAACTAAACATAAATGAGATTGCAGGCAGATTATTTATGGGTCACCTGGCAGGCTCTGTCCTTGGTTTTCATGTCTGAAGCACCTCTACTCCCTGCACAGGGAAACTGTTGATGCTTCTACAGGTGGGAGCTGGGGCGCTTGGTGCCCTGTCCTAGGGCAGCTCCAGTGCTCAGAAAGTGCTTTCCAGTCCAGCCACCATTTCCTGAGTCCCTCCTCTCTTCTGGCCACTGCTTTGACTGCTAGAATGTAGTAATAAACATGCCTATAAAGTTATTCTCTGTTCTTTAATGCAGTCTCTCCAAGAACTCCAGTAATACCCATTAGCCTCATGCGGTATTATGCTTAGTGATAAGAGGAGGTGTGGCTGGATGTGGTGGCCCATACTTGTAGCGCCAGGACACTGGGGGACAGAGGCAGGAGGATCACAAGTTCATGCCCACCCTGGGCATTTTAGTGACTTAATGAGACCTTGTCTTAATAAAACACTAAAAAGGTCTGAACATGTAGCTCAGTGATAAGGCCCCAGGTTCAGTCTCCAGTACTTCAGGAAAAAAAAGAAAGAGAAAGATTAGTTTGTAGTTTTTGTACTTGTTCTGAAATTCAGAATATAATTCATACTGGCAGTTTTCTTCCCCTGACCTTCTTGGGCCAGATTCTTAGCTCCCCTCTTGGCAGCAGTGGAGGAAAAAAGACAGCGTCCAGCACCTACCTTGCAGAAGAGTTGAGGCCTTTTTCCCCAGCAGTGTTGCTGAGAGTGCTGGGAAGTTCTGCTCTCTTGGTCATTTTCTTCACCATGCTCATTTCTCTGTCAGCACTCCCCTGGCCCTCCTTTCTAAAACACGAAGCCCATGCACTTGTCTTTAAAGATAACAAGAATCAGGAAGCTGGGACACCAGCTTCTCTCTGCTCTAGTTGGTTTACGGCACACAGCCTAGAGTGCAGTGAGGAGAAACAGCTGAAAGGAGGATAGCCAGGCACGTTGGCCTGTAACACTAGGTACGTGACAGGCTGAGCCCAGGAGGTCAGGGCTATAGTGCACAGTGCTTATCGGGAGTCCCCACTAAGTGTCAGTTGTGGGATTGCACCATTGATGTTAGCCTGTGCAACATAGTGTGAACCCATCTCTTAAGTTAAAAAACAAAAAAGGGAAGAACTGGGGAGACCTGAGGAGAGAGAAAGGATGACTATGGGGCAAGCCAGGAAAGACATGCCTCCCTGAATTTCAAAGCTGAAAAGAACTGTGTAGCTCCCTACTATGCTCTTATCAGTATATTTACATAAAGCAGGTCCTGTCTGGGCCTATGATCAGCTTCATTTGTTTCTCTACTTCGTTTGTATTCTGGGTCATCAGAATGTAGCTGGGAGGCCCTTGAGATGCTGAGGAAAGAAATTTGTGACACTTTGTGAGATGTGAAGATGGGCCAATGATTTGAGCAGACCCTTCACTGAGTGCTCTGTACAAGGAAAGAGATAAATGTTTTACTAGCTGCTTAAAACCTAGTATGGAAAATACTGTTACAAAAAAAAGTCTGAATACATGCTGTCTGGTGATGCATGCTGGGCCCTAACATGATTCAGAGTGAAGGAAGTGTCATTCTGATGGGGTGCTTGGGGGAGTCTTCACAATCAGAATTAATATTTTTACCTGTTCTAGTACTTAATCATTAGGAATTTAGGAAATATTTGCTGCTTTGTAGTGGGGCGGAGGGTTTATAGATATCTGTACAATCTTGCTGTCCTGTCAAGAAACACTCTTTCTTGAAGGTGGTATCATCTCTTTCTGTTTTGGGATTCAAAGTAGATACCAACATCAGTTTTCTTGGCTCTTCTCTCCCTCTGCCCTCTGTCCACTCTTAGGTGTTATATCCAGATGGCCAGGCTCAGATGATTCACCCCAAGCCAGCAGACTTCCGGAATCCTGGCCCAGGGCGGCATCGTCTCATCACTCAGGTGTACCTCTCTCATACTGCCTGGACAGGTGAGGAGTCAGTGGGCTGGGGGTGCTGGGAAAAGATGCTCCTGGAGATCGCTCCCAGCCTTCAGCATTTGTTTTTTGCAGTTTGAAAAAAAAATAAATATTTAGATCATTTGTGCCGAGAATTGAACTAGATTCTATAAGGATTTCATAAGCTCAAACTGGGTACCTTTGGACAAATTTGCTACACTGATTGCATGAGGAATGAGAGTCTGTTAGGAGACACACAGGTAATTATAATAATACGCAGTCTCATGGAAAGGGCCCTGGGCTGGATGCTAGGAGACTACTTTCTTGTTCTGACTCTACTAATGATCTGCTATGTGAATTTGGGAAAGTCACTCTCTGTTTCCTTACCTTCAAAATAAAGATGATAATTCCCAACCTATAAATTATTTGTGAGAGTTACTTAGGAAATTAAATACTTTCATGTTTCTTCTAAAATTTTAAAATCTAAGTATTTGAATAGTTCAGCTTATTCCCCTCAAACAAGAAACAAGTTAACTATTCTTCCCTTCCATAGGGCCTGGTTTATGGGATACTGCAGAGTAAGATGATCTGTTCATAGAGCAACTGAGTAGAACCTGACTAGTTTGTGAAAGGATAGAGCGGTTGTGCAAGTACCTTTTTTTTTTAATATATCTGTAAAAATAAAATGGGAGAATATGAGTGCAGTTGTAGCATTTCAGGCCTGTAAGAGTATTTTGGAAAATTTAAAAAGAGACCCAGTTTGTAGAACCTATAAAGTGGCAGAATGTGCCTCAGTGGTGTTTCCTAAATCACTGAAGATGACTCAAGAGCATGACTTTTACTAGAAAAGGTGTTTTAAAATTTTTTTTTACTACATGTTTGCAGCACATAATGATTACATTCATTATGTGGAGTTGGTACATGTATACAACACATTTTAATTCTTTTTACATCCTCTTTCCTTCCCATCCATCCCAGAAAAGGTGTTTAATGCTGCCAAATCTGGTTTATTTTAGTAATAGGGGGATGCCTTCTAGAATTTTTGTTCACTGTGTAGTTTTAAAGTACATGAAGAACTATTTAATGCCATTATTAATGGTTTCTCTCTGTTAGCAGTGTTAGATGTTTACTGAAGACTCTGTGGGGCTTTTGAAAGGGATAGTGGTACCACTGCCTGTTAAGGGAGCCTTTTGGGGGTTTTTGTGATCCAAAGTCTGGATAGTTGGGGGAGCATCCAGTAGTGCTTTTACCCAGGATCTGCTTCCCTGAGCGTCCCTTTTTCTGTATCTCTGCAGCCTGGCATGTTTTTGCACTATTTGCCAAACCACTAACTCCGTAGGAAAGTACTCCTCCATCCCCTCGTAGAGTCCTTGTTATCAAAGCCAGGGTGTCTTACTTTCATTGTGTGGCCATTTAAAAATTCCTGGGGTTGCCAAGCGTGGTGGTGCCTGCCTGCATTCCCAGCACCCGAGAGACTGAAGCAGGAGGATAACTGCAAATTTGAGGCTAGCCTGTGCTATAGAGTAAGTTCAAGGGCAGACTGAATTATATGGCAAGACCTGGGGTTATATGCTTGGCAGCAAGCTGGTATTCTACTCTGAAGTCTTCTTGCACCTCCTCATCAGTACACGTACAGACTCAGTGAGCTTGTACACTGTACTTACACTGCAGCCATTTGTCCTTCTTCAGCCAAGCAGCCAGCACCTTGCAGGGAAGGCTTATTTTCGCTAGGGCCTGCTGCATAGACACTAGGTCAGCATTGTTGTGTAATGTCATATAACTGAAAGTTTCTCTGACATGATTTTAGGTCCCTGAAACGTGTTCCTTTTCACTTGTGACAAATTTTTGGTAGAACTGTTTCCTATGAAGCTGCTTCTCCACTAAGAAGGTAGAGTTCATCGTGCATACAGCCTAAATTCTTAAAACTGAACTACTTATCTAGGTATGAGAATAAGCTTAGGCACCTTGTGGACATCTGTCCTGTGGCTGGCTTCTGTCAAAGAAAAATATTTAGCCTGCCCTCAGATCACTCTCAGATCATCTCAGCAACTTTGACTCTGAGCTGCAGGGAGCCCAGAGACCCAGGGAGGAAAACATCCTATCTGTAGGCTTGGGATGAGCCCCACAGAGTTCAGGCTGCAAAGGTGTTTTGATTTGGAGAGGGTAAAGGCAGGGATGTGGACAGATAAAGAAATGTTCCTGAAACCTTAGTGCTTCCCTTTTTTTTTTTTTTTGGTCAGGGGCTGTTGGGGATCGAATTGAGTTCAGGGCTTTGTGCTTCCTTGGCAAGTGCTCTACCACTGAGCTAAATCGCCAACCCCAGTGCTTCCGCCTTTGAAGTTGCTTTTCTTTGATGTTTCATCTCAATTCTTCTCGGTTATCCAGTCTCAGATGCTTCTTTTGCCTTTTTTTCCAGAACCATGCCAGGTGGAAGTGAGGCTGCTGCTGGCCTACAACTCCAACGCTCGAATTCCGAAATCTCCCTGGGTGGAAGGCGGTGAGGTGTCACCCCAGGTGGAAACCAGCACCGAGGGCACCATCCCCCTCAGCAAGCCCGTGAAGGTTTACATAATGCCCAAGCCTGCGAGGCGCTGAGTCACAAGTGGTCTTCCCACCTGTGACCTAGAAGGCCCTTTGTAGGTATGCCTGGGACACTTGACCTAAAAAAATGGTGTGTAGGCATAAGGAACATGTGACCCTTGGTATCACACACAAGATAAATTATTTTTGCATTAATAAACCAAAAACATAGTTTACTTTCCCCCACTGCCAATAATAAAGTTGAGAAAACACTAAGCTTTTCTAGTTTCTGGTCCTTAAGAAATAAGTGTGCCTATGACTTCAGCATTTATTCCACATACTTGCACACTTAATTCTGAGATAGAAGATACAATATTCTAGGCACTTGCAAAGAACTGGTTATTTGAGGCATAATCTTGTTTCTTAAAGTGATAGTCTGTTTGCCAGGGTTAAGCTGAAAGCCTCTTTAACAGCTGTCATTTTTCACCAGTGAAGGTTTCTGAAAGACTTGAGACATGGGTTGTCTTGCTGAGAGGTGTCATCCCTAACACAGGCAATAGGTGAGTCACGGAGTGACTGAACAGCTGGAGAATCAGTCATTTTCATCCTGGGAGAAATTTCTGATATTGTCTGCCATTATCCTTAGAGCCTTTTTCCTTTAATAAAATAATATAGAAGAGCCACATTTTAGGGAAGAAATCAGCATTATGGGATTCAGTGTAAGGATAGTCATTGCCTGCTACATCTCTGAGTCAGAGCTGCATGTATCAGGTGCAGCTGTGATGGAACGACTGTGCTGCAGAGAGGATAACTGTGGCAAGGCCGGTGCTGTGTGCTTCACCTGTTCAATCTTCCCAACAGCACATTGAGGCCTAGAGATGAAGTACGTATGTAGTCAAGCCTGTATTCATGTAAATCCCAGAAGACGCCAGAGGCCTAAGCTACACCACCTCAGGGGTGGTATATGGTACTATGGTTTGTGTGTCTCCCAAAGGTCGTGTGTTGGGAAATTAATCCTCCACGCGTTTGTGTTGGGAAGTGGGGCCACAAGAGGCAGCGAGATCCTGAGGGCCATGCTTCATCCCGGGAGTGTTAGTTATCACAAGAACAGGGTGGGGTCAAAGCAAGTTTGGCTCCTCCTTGTATGCTTTTTGCCCTGTCTTGCCCTTTTGCCTTCCACCATGGGGTGACACAGCACAAAGACTCTCACCAGATGCCACGATATTTATGGACTTCCAAAGCCTCCAAATTGTAAGTCATATAAATCTCTGTTTGTTATAAATTACCCACTGTCAGATATTCTGTTATAGTAGCAGAAAATGGACCAAGACAATTGGAAAGAGCCTTCAGTCTTCAGCTGTCTGGCCCAGTTTCCTCATCTGCAAAACAGAAATAATATGTCCAGAGCTGTTGACTAGGATGGATTAAATAATGCTTGGCAGACTCTGAATCTGCAGCAGTCTTAATCATGTATAGTACTTGGAGAGCCCATAAAAATGATAGCAAGATTCTACAGTTACTCAGAGATGGAGCTGGAATTTAAATTCAGGCATGTGTCAAGTATGACATTAGCTTCCTGATGGTCTCTTTGTCTTAGTCTTGCTCCCTTCAGCACAACTTGTGGCACACACCAGGTAAGGAAAGGATGAACCAGCCTGTGAATCCAGGGTAAACCTAACAGTACCCTAGTGTCCCTACCACAGCAAGCCCTGAGATTCCAGTTTCTGAAAGGACTTTATGTATTTGGCTTTCACTTGGTGCAATTGAAGAAACTTGTCTGAGGAACCACTCAAGCTAGAGAAAAATGTGGGCATACTGCAGGCTGTGCTACCTACAAATTAAATCAGAGGATTTTAATGATAAACACGCAGGACTAATAGTGTCATGTTGAAAAAAATACCTTCTTTCCAGGTTTTACCTATTTCCAGCATTGATCATGTGGACCAGATTTGGAAGTCAGGACTATTTATTAGCATGTTTTATACCAAGTTTAATAAGCCTGTTGGCAGATACCACTGGCTCTAAAATGTCAGAACTAAATTCTCTTTAATGTAGAGACAACTCACAGGAACAGTCATTACACCCACACTTGATAGAATCAACGCCCACTGGAGCTGTCTCACCTTACATTTGACCCCCCCAGAGAGAGGGAGGAGGGAGAAAGGAGCAGGGAGATTGCATCAGTAGAGAAACAGTCTGAGTTTCATCAGACATCCCTCCCAGATGAATGGGGCTGGCTTTATGAGCTGAGGGAACAGATCTAGAAAGATCCTGTCATCTGACAAATGTAGCAAGAGCTGCAGAAAGGGCACTAAGCAGAACCTCTCCAAATTCTATACCAGGTGTCAAGTCTGTGAGACATTCACTCCTGAGGACCTCTAGGGAGTGTACTAGCGAGTCCACTTGCTGGATGAAGTCAGAAAACACCTCACTTTCCATTCTGATTCTCTTAGCTCATCCTTTCTTGCCAAACCACATCTTAACTTGCTCTCCAATTTATGGGTTGACTCCCAGCCAAACATTTAAGTGGGCCAACCAGGTGGCAGGATCATGTAGAACAAAAGTCAGCCTTTGGGGCTGTTGGTTCAACAATGGCTGAGGCAGAGTGCTTTTATTTAATTATGGCTTGGTAGAGAACATATTTAGCAAATATCTAGTTAAAACAACTGCCAAGTAAAGTTGTGTTCACTGAATTAGTGGACACTTCATTAATACTCAGTTTAAGTGTCATCTCCTTGGTGATGTCTTCCCTAATTTTCTTTCCATCCTGATACAATAGTCTTTTCGTTGTGCCATTACTGGACTTTGTAACTATTATAACATTAACACCCTATCATTGTCTTTCTCTTTTACCTAAGTCTTGAAGTCAGGTACTGTAACTTACATCCCTATATCCTCAGGGCCCTGAAACAACTGGTTCTAAGGAAATTAGTAATAGCCTTTCGGTAAATGGGCTTGAAGGAGAATTGCTGAATAAATTTGGGCTCCAAAGTTTTATGAATCGATGAAATCATAAATTGCTATATTAACAAACCATAAAATGAAACTAGTTGGTTTATACAATAGTCCCATTAATAGAAAGATAATGATGACAATGGTTTCCATTTATTGACTCCTTATTGCAGGCCAGGCAGTGAGCTAAGACTTAGTATAAATTACCTCATTTAATAGCTACGGAGACTCCAGGTACTAATATTTTCCCTATCTGACAGATTAGAACAGTGAAACTCAGAGACATTAAATAAATGCCCAACAGTGAGCAGCAGGAACTGCAGTTCAAAATCAAGGCTATTTGGCACCAAAGCCCATAATCATAAGTTGTATTTATTTATTTTTTTTGAGACAGGGTCTTGCTTTGTAGTTCTGGGTGGCCTTGAATTCACTCTGTGGCCCAGGGTTGCCTTGAACCTGCAGTGGTCCTCCTGCTTCAGCCTTGAGTGCTGCGATTTCAGGCGTGTGCCACCATGCTTGGCTCATAGCGCTTTAAAGAGGGAAAAAATACATTAAAAAGGTAATGCTGATAATTTATAGTTCTCTCAGTCTGTTCTAAGGCTTCGCAAAGGATACTTGGTATTTAATAAAACAAAGACTGTCTGAGCCATTAGGGACCTTACAGGGCATCTAACCCAGCCCCAACAATTTATAGCCAGAGACTCTGAGAGAACTGTCTGACTTAGGGCTTGGGGTTAGCTAGAAGTCAGTTTAGGGCATACTTCTGCTGTTACTGCCACTTTATCCAGGGCTCTGTTCATAGGTCATCTGCATACAGACCCTCCCTGACCACATACCTGAAATAGCCTTCATCACTCTGTCTTCTTATTCTACTTTATTCTTTTAATAACTGATTCTACATAATGTATTTAGTTGTTCATTTCCCCCTCCCTAGAATGAAAGGTATGTAAAAAGGCTTTTTTGGGGGAGAGCTTATAGCAGTGGCTGGCATATAAAGTGCTTAATAAATATTAGTTGGATTGATGGGTAAACATTCCAAAGCATCAACTACCTACATGATGTACCGAAACTATTCTTTCACCTTCAAGACACAACCTTTAATTTTGTCTGAAGTTTCTCATACTTCCAGCCTAGGACTGCATCATTCAAATTCAGTAAATAACTGTCTCATCTTTTGATATTCAGCAGACCTTTGCCTTAGCTGTCCACATATCTCAAGTGCCTGGCACAGGACCTGGCATGAACAGGTATTCAAAAAAGTGTGGAGGAGGCTGATGTGAGCAAAGTAAAAGTGACAGTCACAGCCCTCATAGCTTAGTGATTTATTCTCCTCTTATGGCTACATTAGCAAGTGGAGTGGAAGACGCCTCCCACTCTGACCCCTTGTGCAACCAAGGCATTATATTCCTTCACTGCTTGCTCTGTCTGGAGGACCCGCACGTCAATGCTTTGTTTCTTGAGGTACTCCACAGTGGATGGAGGCACCTGGGAAGGAGGAAATGAGAAGAGTAAGTAGGGGAAAGGCCTCCAGAGCTTTATGCAGTAAGGGAAGTGCACTCTACAGAATTAGTAACATCTGTCATTCCTCAATCACCCAGTGTATCACTAGTCCAAAATTCGGCACTGAACCACAATGAGTCAGAGGCCTCTAAAGGATTACAGATGTAGTTCAATGGTAGAGTATGTGTTAGCATGCTTGAGGCCCTGAGTTTAATCCCTAGCACCAGAAAAGAAAAAGGACGGTGCTCTGAGAAGTTGACAGAATTTTAATACCCATGCATAAAGCTCAAGTGAAATAAAAATGGAAAAAGCATGGATTTTGGAGTCAGTTTTGGATTTAAGTCCTTACTAGCAGTGTAACCTTGCGTGAGTAGATTAAATCCTACGCCTTTGTTTCTTGTTTTTTTTTTTTTTTGTTATACACAGTAGAAAGTGAAGATACATTTATTTTTATTTTTTTCCCATTCACCTCCTCCCTTTACCCCCTCTTCCCTATTTACAAAAGCTTTGTTTCCATTTTTTCCTTCTATTCTTTATTTCTCTTGTCCCTCTAGTCCTCTCCCTCTCCTTTGTTCTCCATCCCATTTGAACACTTTCTTCCCTTTCCCAATGTAATACATTTTTGTCTTTATTTACACTTTAAATTTTTCACACCAGAGAAACAATATGGTATTTAAACATGTGTGTCCGATTTATTTCACATAAGAGTATGGTCTCAAGATGCATCCATTTACCTAGAAATCTCAAGTTTATCATTCTTTGTGGCAGAGTAGTATTCCACTGTATAAAAACCCCCCACATTTTCTTTATCCATTCCTTGGTTGATGGGCATTTTGGCTGTTTCCAAGATTCAGCTATTGCAAACTATTAGGCCTTTGTTTCTACATCTGTAAATTAGGGAAAATAACACCTAGTTCCTAGGATTGGGATAAGAATGAATTAAGCAAAGGTATGGAAAATGTCTAGCATGCTGCAGAACCCAAACTATATACATTTCAAAAGTCTGAGTTGCTTTAACACAAATTTAAAGTTTAACTTTGCCACTTATCAACCAAAAGATCTTTGACTAGTTATTTAAAGTGTCTCAGTCCAAATTTCTTCACCTGTAGAGGTAACAATGCTTACATCACAGGGTTGGTGTGAGGGAGAAATTAACGTGTGTGTAGTGTAGCTCAGAAAGGCCTTTCTTGACCACACCTTAAGGAGCCCCTCGTAAGTCACCTATTTGTTCACAGTCTTTGTTTTTTTTTTTTTTTTGGTGCCAGGGCTCGAACGCAGGGCCTTGTGCTTGCTAGGCAAGCACTCTAACCACTAAGCTGAATCCCCAGCCAGTTCACAGTATTTATTCTGTGAAATTGTCTGGTTTTTTTTTTTAATCTACGGGAGGGATGAAACTTGTCTTATTTATCTCATTGTCCTCAGTGCCTACAAATACTGTCTGACCTGTAGAAAATGCTTAATTAGTTTATATAGAAGATATTCTCAATACTGGCAGATGTTATTGGATTATATAATCTCAACTCTGGCTTGTTCTGAAATTTTTTGTAAAAATAGAGTTCACTGAGATTGTGCCTCCTAAGAGCTGAATAAAATATTTTTAATATGCCATATATTACTTTTCTGTATGTTTAAAAGATTTTTATGCCTTATATATAGAAATTATTATAATGGGAAAAACTAGTTTAAGTTTAAAAATGTAAATTAATAAAAGGCCCCTTCATCAGCATGGAACAGGATGATGGGACATCTACATAAAGGGAAGAATGAGGTAGATCTCATTCTTATGTGGAAGGCTCTTTATAACGTAAGAGCCTACCTTTATAACGTAATGTAAGTGGGGGGAAGTTACAGAACCATACATATAGTGTGATCCTTTTTATCTGATATGGTTATAAGTATATATACATACAGATCTATATGTATATGAATGTATATATTTGCAGATACATAAAGAGAGCACTGGAACGGTATACACCATATGTAGATGTCAGCAAGGGGTATCTTTCACCTTTTAAAATCTACATTCTATGTTACATCTTTTTTTTTAAGTACATGTTTGCAATACATAATGAATACATTCATTTTGGGTAGGTGGTACATGACGCATCTGAATTCTTTTTACATCCTCTCTCCTCTCCTGTCCAACTTCTTAATCGCCTTGCCATTTGCCAAAGATCTATCTCCTTATTTCCTATTTTCTGCGTGAAATCTTGAATTATTTTATAATGAACATGTTTTCTTTTTATTAGTATATGCTTGCATTAGATAATGTTTACATTCCTTGTATGCAGTTGGTACATGTACATAACACATCTTACTTTTTTCATCCCCTTTTCCTTCCATCCCTCCATCTCTTGGTCCCCTTCCCCTTTGAGAACAATCTGTCTTCCTACTTCCTATCATCTTTCTTTCATTTTGCTCCTTATAATTTGGGATTCTCATCCATGTGATATTTAAGCTTGTGTGTCTGATTTATTTCACAACGTTATGGTCTCAAAGTGTATCCATTTTCCTACAAATGACTCAAGCTTATCTCTCTTTTTATGGCAGAGTAGTACCCATTGTATATAAATGCCACATTTTCTTTATCCATTTGTCTACTGATGGGCATACAGGTTGCTCCCAAGACACAGCTATTATGAATTGTTATAAACATGAGTATGCATGTATCACTATAATATGTCTTTACTCTTTTGGGAAGATACCTAGGAGGGAATAACTGGGTGAAATGAAATGTATCATTTCTGCAAGTGAAATTTAAAAATCAGTATTTCTTTTCCTGAAAGAGGCAAACAGCATAACTTGAATGTGTCCAAGAAAAGAAAAAGCACTATAAAATATAGTATAAAAATATAAAGCAGTATTAAAATGTCACAGATCAAATACAGTTATGCTCCTCATAATGGATTTTCAGTCAGTGACTGCATATACAAGGGGTTTCTCACCTGGACATTGTGTGGCCACCTTGGTGTAAGTACCTGCGTGGTGGTGTGAGCACAGTGATGAAATCACCTGAGGACACACTGCTTAGGATGTATCTCTGTTGTTAAGCAACCTATGGCTTCACTGATCATTACAGAATTTGAAAACTTCTGGGGTTGAGGTATTTCTGAGAAATACTTGAAACAGCACAGTCTCAGGTTTGGGTAGACTTGGAGAGCCTGATCCTGATGAAGCAGGATAGTGTGTGTGTCATCCACTGGGTCAGCAAAATGAAATGCAGAGATGATTTCCAAAGAAGGACATGTCTGTACAGGTGAAGGTCCAAGAGCTCATGCCCTGTTTTCAGGAATGCTGCACACAACAACACCTACCTTCAAGGCCTCCCTCATCCCTCGGCCAATCACAAGGGTCTGTACGCCCTTTTCCACAACCTCCTTTACATCTGCAGGCTGCACGCCAGGAGAATGCTGGATGTGGAAAGAAAAAGCAGAAAACGTACCAATCCTTTGCAACAGGCATTCCTGTGTGTGTGCGTGCACGTGTGTGTGTGTGTGTATGTGTGTGTGTGTTTCTAGGAATTGAACCCAAGGCCTCAATGCATGCTTGGAAGTGCTCTACCACTAGAGGTGTATCCCTACCCCTTTTTAATTTTATTTTCAGGGTATATCCAAAAAAAGCAGAAGGTAAACAATAATAATGAAGTAGAAAACAATACAATATAGGAAATGAAGACAGCTATATGTTTTTTCTTGAGTAGAAAACTGAACAGTTCTATGTCTGTTAGAAGTTGAATTCAGAATTTAAACCTTTCCACAGGGGAAAAAGGTGCTCTAGGCACAATTGACTTCCCTGGCAAGTTCTTAAATATTTAATGAAAATGTTCAGCAAAATAATAGCAAATCCAAGGTTGGTTCAACATGCAAAAGTCATTCACCAGCTTGTTGTGGTGGCATGTGTCTGTAATCTCAGAACTGTGGAGAAGCAGAGGCAGGAGGATCGCAAGTTCAAGCTCAGTCTAGGCACCTTAGCTACTTAGACCTTGTCTTTTTTTTTTTTTTATTTTAAACCAAGAGCATGTATTGGTACATTCTACATACATTGATCACATTCATTACATTTATTCTGTACCTATACATGGTGCATCTTGGTTCTCCCCCTCCCCCCCTATTTATATCAGGTTCATTCATCATTTTCCATATTTTCCCTTTCCCCTCTCTTTCCCCTGTTGCCTTTCTGCTTTTCCCCTTCTTTCTTTCTAGCACTCCTCTCCTCTGCTCACCATCCTCCCTTTATATAATATCTATTACACCTCTTTGTCCTTATTTACAGTTATGGTCTCT
>PVJO010010161.1:0-65467 GCA_004026905.1 Hystrix cristata
TCATTAGGGAGATTGGTCTGTAGTTCTCTTTTTCAGTTGGGTCCTTTTCTGGTTTTAGTATTAGGGTAATGCTTGCTTCCAGGAATGATTTTGGAAGTACTGCTTCCTTTTCAATTTCATTAAAGAGTTTGAGGAATAATGGTATTAGATCATCTTTGAATTTTTTGTAGAATTCAGCTGTGAAGCCGTCAGGACCTGAAGCCCAGATCCATCTTTTTAATCCGTGTTTTCTCTGCTGTGGTGTGGCCTTGGCAGCAGGGGAAGTGCCTCTGGACAGGGGCTTTCTTGGAGGCCAGGCTGAGTGCCCTCTGCCGCTTCTGCCCTCCAGGAGATGGCACGCGAGGCCCCTGTGTGCGTCCCAGAGAGCATGGGCAGCGAGGACATGCTCTTCATGCTCCACACCTCGGGGAGCACTGGGACTCCCAAGGGGCTGGTGCACACCCAGGCGGGCTACTTGCTCTACGCCGCGCTGACGCACAAGGTAGGTGGGGGGCGTGGTGTACGGTGTTAGTGTGTGGCGTGCTGGGTCTACAAGCCGGGCTCGGGCGGCTCGGGCCCGCCTTCCACCACACAGAAGAACCTGGCCAGGCTTCTGTTCCTCCACTGGGCTGACCCGCAGCAGAAGGGGCCTCACGGTTCCAGCAGAGTCCTGGCTGGGTTGGGGTTCCCGGTCCACTTCTGACTTGGTCACTGGGAGCAGTAGTTGAGGTGAGATGAAAATGGAATTGACCTGGCTGGGTCACATGGGAGGTGACCCCGGGACAGAGAGCGGGAAGGGCCAGGTGGTCTGCAGAAGAGCCACGGGGGGAGAAGCAGATGCCGGGACAGGGTCAGCTGGCGTCTGCATGTGCATAGCACAACGCCCACCCCTGAGGATGCCAGTAGTGAGATGGACAGACAGACGCCCTGCAGGGCCAGCAGTAAGGATGCCAAGAGTGAGAAGGACAGACACACGTCCGGCAGGGCCAGCAATGAGGATGCCAGCGGGGAAAAGGACAGGCAGAAGCCCTGCAGGGCTGTGGACCGGACCACAAGTAAGGCTGAGCATGGAGCCCCATGCTGACGTCATTGCTTCTGGCTGCTGGCTGACCTTGCACGAGGCATGGAGCTTTCTCAACCTGGTTTTCTCAGCTGACTGCCCGCCCTGCACCCACCCTGAGTTGGTGGTGGGATGCTATAAAGATGGGTGGATTGTGCAAGATACTTGGAAAGTAGCCACTGAGACCGAATGCCAAGAAAGTCGCAGACTGGATCTGTTTCCATTATTTACATAAAATGTACACTGGAGAGTGTGAGCAAGATGAGACCTCATCGTTGTGTGTTCAGTGTTTCCAGGACACTGTCAACACGAGCAAGAGACTGGAGGCTGTAGGGAGAGAGGACGTCTTTCAAATTTCTCTTCCGTACTTGGAGATTTTTGGGGCATCAGGAGTAGGCACTGTCAGGCTCCTGGTAGATGAGACTGAGCTCGAATGGCAGCGGAAAGGGAAGCGTGCCTCTTCTTGCTTGTCAGCACTGAGGGCTGCTCTGTGCTGGGCACAGCACTCAGGCCTTGGGATATGAGGAGGCCTGGGACACCCACAGGAGCACGGGCGGCCGTGCGACCCTCCTGCTCAGTGGGGTTTGGGAGCAGCATGGTTTGGGTGCAGTGTGGGCTCCTGGCCGTGGGCCCAGCCATGCCTCTGTTGTGGCTAGTGCCACTGGTGCAGCCGGGGTAGCTGCCTGTGTCTCCGTGTCCTCAGCTGTAAGCTGGGATTGACGTCCTCACAGCTGGGCCACCCTGAGCTCAGGTGACAGTTGGATGAATGTGTTGTTGCTGACGCTGGCAACTCGAAGGAGGAGAGGTTTATCTGGGCTCACAGTGCCAGAGGCCCCGCTGGTTGACTGCAAACCTGGAGCATGGTGGCAGGATGGCAAAGCTGCTCACTTCACAGTGGCTGCAGGCAGAGCATAGGGAAGAGCCAGAGAGGAAGGTCAAGGGGCTGGAGGGGTCCCTGGGTCATGCCTCCAGGATCCACCCGACACACCCAGAGGTGTGCTGTCCCTGTGCCCAAGGTGCCTCTCAAGCCAGGCAAGTTGAGGGTCACAATGAACTCTCACAGTGCCTGTGGTTGTCACTGGAGTTCTAGTGTGTGTGCTTGTGTGCAAGCGTGTTTGCCATGTATGTGTGTGCCTGTTTGTGAACCTGTGTGTGCATGTATTTGTCCATACGTATGTGAACATGTGTTTGTATGTATACACATGCACGTATGCTTGTGACAATGGAATTGGAGCTGTTAGGGAGAAGGCTGTTGACGCCGATGGATATCGAGGTGTGCAGTGGGATCAGGGAGCTGCCTGGCTGCGGGTCCCGGGGGGAGTGACTGGCCCCACGCACCTGATCTCCATCCGGGAGCTACGGGATTGGCAGTGTGGGTCAAGTTGTGTTCATAGTCTCTTTGGCTCCATGCTGTGTGGATGAGGACATCCTGGTTAGCCAGCAAGCAAAACCTCATTCTTCCACTTACAGGCCCACCGAGCTGCCTGCAAACTCCAGGGTGTACTCACTGCTGGTCTGCAGTGGCAGGACCCTGGGGGCAACTCGCCAAGAGTTAAAAGCAGTCTTTTTAGAACACAGATACAGAAAACCACCCAAATCACACATGTGACTCAGTAAGTCCTTTGAGCAAATACCACTCTGGCCAGCAAAGGAAATGTTGCCAGCCATGCAAGAGCTAGACAAAGTTCCTGCTGCATGTCTGCTTCAGGATGGGGACATCCTGGGCTCTGGAAAGCCCCTTCAGCCCCCCGTTGCGGTGCCCCGGGCCACCTCCATCCCACAGCTCAGCATTGTCTGGCTGTGTGTGTCTGCCGTGAGTATGGCAACGCTTACACCTGGCTGCTTTCACCCATGCACACCTGCGAGGGCCACCCTGCTACTGTGTGTGTGCTGATCGTCTTTCCCTACTGTGTCCTGTATGCAGCCGCTGTGGCTGTTTGTTACTTGTTGCTGAGACAAACTACAGACACCCAGAGTTAAAGGCAGAAAGGTTTGTTTAGCCCACAGTTTGTAGGGGTTTTAGTTCATAGTTGGCCGGCTCCAAGGCAGGGTGGCCTGGCAGAGGGGCATCGCAGAGGAGGAACAATCCATGGCAGATGGAAGGCAGGAAGGCAGCAAAGCGGTGAAGTAGCAAATGACAAGCAGAGACGGCAGCCCTCTTCCTGCCCCTTGCACTCTATCCAGGCTGCACACCGACAGGTCGGGCAGCACTCACACCAGGGTGGGCCTTCCCGTTACCCACACCCAGAACTACGCCAAACCGATCAGTGGACTAATTTAGTAATCACACACTTCATCCAGCGTCACACATCCTAGATCCAGCCACCTCTGAAAAGCCCACCTGTGGCCTCATGAAGCTTTGCGGGGACATCTGGACACAAGCCGTAACAGCAACACCTGCTGCTGGTGGCCGCGAGTGGCTGAGTCTCGGTCACAGACCGCTGGGCAGGCACCGCCCCGGCTCAGTGACGTGCGGTAACATGGTGGGGAGGGGAGGCCGCCGCCTGATGGTCCCCTGTGTCCGCAGCTTGTGTTTGACTACCAGCCAGGCGACATCTTCGGCTGTGTGGCCGACATCGGCTGGATCACGGGACACAGCTACGTGGTGTATGGACCCCTCTGCAATGGTGCCACCAGTGTCCTTTTCGAGAGCACCCCAGTTTACCCTGATGCTGGTGAGGACCCAGGACCCCAACCTGCGGCCTGCGCTGGGTGGCAGGGCCAGGTGCAGATGGGGCGCAGGGCTCGTGGCCCTCCTGGACCAGATGCCAAGGGGACAGTAGAGCTACCAGCCTCGCCTCTGTGGATGGACAGGTGCCAGGAGCTGTGTCTGCAGGGCGCTCAGGCAGGAGGGTCTAACGAGGGCCAGGTGACACAATTCACACCACCCTTCCAGGTTCCTGTCCCGCTACTTTAAGCCTCTTGCCCCCGCCCTTGGCATAGTCCTTCTTGCCTCTGTAGCCACCTCGTGGGCCAGCCCAGCCCTTCTTTAAAGCCCAGGCCCACAGACTGCGTGGCTGCCTCCTTAAGTAGAGAGTCTTGGAGTCAGGAGAGGGGATGGACAGGGCTGTGACTTAGGTGTGGTTGTATTCAGGTCCCTCAGGGAGTGGTGTGGTTTGTGGGGCTCCAGGGCTAGATGTCTTTTTGGGCATTGGGCTGGGCTCTGAGGCTGTGTAGCACACAGGGAAGGCATGTCGCCCCTCCCAGAGGACGTGGGCCCCCTCTTGTGACCACGAGCAGATTTCCATGTACGGCGTGTCTGGCTAGTCGCACTGACTGGCTTGGCCTCCTGCAGGTCGGTACTGGGAGATGGTGCAGAGGCTGAGGGTCAATCAGTTCTATGGTGCTCCAACTGCCATCCGGCTGCTTCTGAAGCACGGGGATGCCTGGGTGAAGAAGTATGACCGCTCGTCCCTGCGCACCCTGGGCTCTGGTGAGCGCCTGGGTGTGTGGGCTCAGGAGGAGAGGGTGGGTGTGTGGGGAGGACAGGGCAGAGCTAGGTCAGGAGTCTTGGGCCTCATGTAGGTAGACGGGCCATAGGGCTTCATTGAGGGCGTGCATTGGTGGGTGCCTTCATGCTGTGTGGTGTCCCGTGCAGGCTCTGCCATCACCAACTATCTGTTTGTCTTTGAGGGAGTCTGTGGCTTCTGCCTGTGGTGAACGGGGCTGCAGGGCTGTCCTGTGGCACCCATTTTGGTGTCTGGCTGTACTACTTTTTCTGGAGCTCATGTCCAGAGTCAAATTTTTGGGTAACAGGGTAAACATGAGCTTAGCATTAGTAGACTGCCCCAGACTGTTGTCTGTGTTGAGCACATGCTCTCCTAAGTATTAGAAGAAATGTTCTGATTGCTTCCCCGGAGTTACACGACGTATGTGACACTCTGTTCCCCACATTCTTGCCCACTTTTTGTCTTTGCACCCAGAAAAGCTGCTTGTGTTTCTCTGGTAAGCATGATGGATTCACAGCCTCTCTAGGTCCCCTCGGTGTCATTTAGAGAACCCACAGAGCTGTTCCCTGAGCTGCTGCCCGGTGGCCCTGGGTCTCCATGTGCACTAAACTTTCCCTCTCCCTGTGCTTCCAGTGGGTGAGCCCATCAACCACGAGGCCTGGGAGTGGCTGCACACGGTGGTGGGGGATGGCAAGTGCACGCTGGTGGACACCTGGTGGCAGACAGGTGAGCAGGCACTGGACTCCTGGGACCATTTCCCCCAGGGCATCTGGTCTGGGGCTCTGGGAGGCAGGGTGGCAGGGTCCACTGCACCACCCAGGGTGCAGGCTGGCCGTGCTTCCTGCTGTTCCGTGTTAGTGAGGGCCTTGTTTTCCCCACCTGTGACATGGGGTACCCCTGGCCTGGCGTGGTGAGAACACAGGATTCCCTTCTCTCTTTAGCCCCTTTCCTTGCTGTTGGGGTGCAGGCGTGGAGCCTATGCCTCGCTTACCAGCGAGTGCCTGTTGAGCACAGCTGTGTAGCGGGAGTGGACTTGTTGTCGCAGAGCCTTGAGTCCAAGCTGCAGTTATCAGGAGAGGATGCTTTCCGTGGCGCTCTGTTTTGGTTTGTCCCACCCTCTTTCGGGAGTCTGACTCTCTGGATGTGCACGCAGGGCAAGAGCCCCCCTCAGACACGATGATACAGCCTGCCGAGCTGCCACATGGGGTCCCATCTGATGGGGTGGGGACCTTGCACTCCTCTCAGGGATGTGTCCGTCTGGGCCACAGAGGCAGGCGCCAGAGCAGGGATGAGGCCGGGCCTCGTGGGTGCAGATGGGTGCCAGCCTGGCCAGTCCTCCCTCTTCTGTGCAAGCAGGCGGCTCTGCCCTTCCTGGTTCAGAAGGCGGGGGCCAAACATGGAAGGCAGCACGGGGCACAGGGAGGTGCAGGCTCCCGCTGCAGGACAGGGCACAGGGATGTGGCACCTGGCCACAGGGTGGGTCCCAGGGCTGTGCCCACCCGAGCACTGCCTTGTGTCCACACTGAAGGGCCTGAGCCGCGTTTACCCCAGCAGAGGCCCCAGGACCACTGTTGGCTGGCCCCTCCCTGCCCCTGACCTGACCGGCACGGTGGCGTCCTGTGCCTTTGGAGACCCAGCTTGGGCTCTGGCCAACCAGCATTTCCTCTCACCTCTTGCAGAGACTGGCGGCATCTGCATTGCACCCCGGCCTGCCGAGGAAGGGGCCGAAATCCTGCCTGGCATGGCCATGAGGCCATTTTTCGGCATCCTGCCCACTCTCATGGACGAGAAGGTACGTGGAGCCCTGCACAGGCTGGTGCTCATGTGGGGCTTGTGCAGTCTTCTGCTGTCCCTTGCCACATGCCAGCGCCTGCTTGCCGAGCCTCCCTAGAGCTGTGCTTGATGACATCACTGTGTGTGTGTGTGTGGGGGGGCTCTCATGAGAACGCTCTGGCCGGCTCCTTCCCGACCCGTTTGCCGTCTTTCTGCTTTGATAGGGCAGTTAGGACAATGACGCTGATGGCTGGTTCTCATGTCTGACTCTCATGCTCTTTTCTGGGTCTGCAGGGCAACGTGGTAGAGGGTGGTGATGTCTCCGGGGCCCTGTGCATTGCCCAGGCCTGGCCCGGCATGGCTAGGACCATCTATGGCGACCACCAGCAATTTGTAGACTCCTACTTCAGGGCCTACCCAGGTGAGCCGCTGGGGTGGCCCTTGTGCCCGGCCCATGTTGTGCCGGAATGTCCTTAGGAATGGCAATGGCGGGCAGCACAGCATGCAGGTAAAGGACAGGTGGAGGCTTGTGTGTGATCTTCCTTATCTAACTGTGGAGTCAGCCAGACCTCAGGCCTCTGCAGGGCTGGGGTATGAGTGTGAGGCCAGTGAGTGCCAGGCTGGGTGGCTCCGTTAGTGCTTGGCAGAGGGGAGTTGAGAAAACGCCATGGATGCTTGTCACGGCTGGGAGTTTCCCGCAACCTAAGCTCGTGCTTTCCCAGTTGTGTTTGTGCCGTTGGGCCGTAAGTTAATGACTGCCACCTTTGTCTTGTTGGAACCGATGGCTTCCAGTCTCAAGCTTGTACTGAGACACTTTGGGGTTCCTCAGATGTGCCCTGCTCCCCTTGTCTGTGGTTGGGCATCACCAGCTGCCCGCTCAGGAGTCTCACTGGGGCATTGGGGAGATTTTGGAGATCCCTGGCCGCCCAGGATGGCAGCCTTGGCCTACAACCTGTGGTCAGGATGGGGGTCCCACTGAAGAGGGCTGGGGTTCAGGGTTCCTGAGTGAATCCTCTGCTGGACTGCAGGTTATTACTTCACGGGAGACGGGGCTCACCGGACCCAGGATGGGTACTACCAGATCACGGGGCGCATGGATGATGTCATCAACATTAGTGGTCACCGCCTGGGCACTGCCGAGATCGAGGACGCCATGGTGAGCGTGGCTCAGCCTTTCCTTTGCCCTGGCACCTCCGCGGTTCTGTTGGCCTCCAAGTTGGGTGGGAACATGACCTGAGCCACCTCTGGGTCCTGGGACTCGCCACACTTTGCCCTGTACTCTGTGGTGCAGGCTGACCACCCCGCTGTGCCAGAGACCGCTGTCGTTGGCTACCCCCACAACATCAAAGGAGAAGGTGAGTGTACCCTTGGGTAGCCCCACTGATGTCCAGTCTCATGCCTGTCATGGGTGCCCCTGAACCGAGTGGACTGGAAGCCTGGTGATGGAGTCTGCAGAGCTGAGCTGTTGCTTCTCTTCTCTCCCAAGTGGAGGTTTTTGGGGTGAAGAAGCTGATGGGGTTGAGAAAGGCCTGAGCTGCACTGGCCTAAGGACACTCACCCATGGCAGCCACGGCCCAGGTAGCCCGGCTGAGCTTGGGAAGCTCGTCTTGTGTCCCTGGCCCCCTGGCTGGCGCTGTCCATGCCTTGTCACAGAGCGTTCCTGAGTAGTCCAGCCACACAGCCCCTCCCTCTGGTGGCAAGTGGGACACAGAGCTGAGCCTGGCACGGGCTTTGGCTGCACTTGGACTCGGAGAAGCTCAACTGTGCTCCTGCAGCACAGCCGCCTTCTGGGTACGCAGAAGGAGCGGAGCAACCTCCTCTCCCAGGACACACTTGGATCTAGAGCCAGCAAGGCCAAAGTCCCCAGGGCCTGGGTACGGGCAGGAGCACCTGCACATTGTAAGCTGCTCCCCTGGCATGACCCTGTGCTCGGTCACCGCCGGGCACACGACCTCGTGCCGGGTCACCGCCGAGCCCACTGGCTGTGTCTGCGCTGCCTTGTGGCCTGGATGGCGGCTTCTTGCTCCTTCTGTTAGGGGCTCATTGGGTCACAGTTTGTCCCAAACATCACATGCCTGCCTGTGGGGTGTGTACCTGTTTTCTTTATCCAGATGCTTTCCAGATTGTATTTAATTTCATTTTGGTGCTTTGTGCATGCTGAGGGCAGATCCCACCTTCCTGTACACCCCAGCCCCTCAGGTATTTCTGTAAACTGAGCCATCGTAAAATTTAAAATCTGTACAAGCGCTTCGGAAAAAGTGTTCTCCGTTGCGGTGAAACAGTCGTGCACAGGAGGCCGCCGTGGCTTTGTGATGGAGGCTGCTGGGGCCCCCCAGCCGAGGCCTTGTCCGGTCATAGTCAGGACGGGGACAGGGGTGGGGACAGTGTTGCCCAGCCTGGTGCAGTGACCTGCGTCCCACCTGTGGGCCCTGTGCTGGCAGGGTCTGCGTTTTGCGCTATGGCCCTGGCCTGCATCGAGGCTGAGCTGTGTTGGCTGCTCCCCCGTAGAGGGCGTCGACCTGGCTTGGTACCCACCGCCCCGCCCCCACTCCCGTGTGAACCATGGGAGGCGCAGACAGGACCAAGGGAGGCCACCTGGAAGCTGGACTTTAGCAGTCGCGTGAGGGCTACAGTGGCTGCCTGCGTACTGCGCCTGCTGCTGTGGCTTGGGGCTCTGGGGCAGAGTCCTGGGCGAGCACCCCGGCCGCCCGCGCCCGTCAGCAGTCAGCAGCTGGGGCGGTTCTCCTGTCTTGGGCAGGCCTGGGTCACCTGCCAGTGGGTGGGGATTTTGTGCCATTTCCTGGTTTCTCATGTACTCGAGCATCTATGCACTTTTAATCTGTGGATGACCCGGAACCGGTTCTGTCTGCACACTGTGCGTGTTGTCCTCTCCCTCTGGTTGGCACCTGACCTGTGGAGGGGGGATCCGTGTTGGGTTTGCTTTGCACTTGGCCCCCAGAGCTACTGAGTTTTTGTCCTTCTGGCCTCAGTCTCCCACCCCGCCCACGTGGCTCCTCCTTTCATTTTCTGGCTCAGGACTTCAAAGTCCAGGCTGCTCCAGTCCCACTGCAAGTACCAGGATGAGGAGCGCTGGGTTTTTCTTCAGAGATCTCACAGCCTGTGGCTAGAAGTGACACCCATCCCCGCAAGGCAAGAGCCACAGCCAGACTCATGGACAGGGTCAGGAAAGCTGTCACAAGACGTCGAGGGGATGGACTGGGTCTTGAAGGATAAGTAGGAGTTTGCCTGCTGGAGATGGGAACCTTTCAAGAAGAAACTGAGGCTGCTGCAGACCTAGCGTGCAGGCACAGTCGCCCTGATGGTTGTCAGCAGGCATCTGCAGGGCGTCTGCTGAAGGCCAGCCTGGTCTCCCTGCTGGGGACACATCGGAGGGTGAGACAGGGTCTCTGCCTTCATGGCTACCATGCTGGGAAGAGGTGCAGAGGCGGGAGGGACAGGCCATGACAACAAGCAGGCGGGTGAGGGAGCCGCACCAGCCAGTGAGAGCTGTGGAGGACGAGGGGGAGGCCGGGTCAGTGCGGCTGTCACAGGAGCACAGTGACAGCAGGGTGTGACACGGGGTGTCGGGGACTTGTGTGGAGGATGGACGTTAGGTCCTGGGGAACTGTGGGCTGCACACACAGCTCTTCCGGAGCCACCAGGATGTTGAGAGACGAAGCTGGTGTTTGTGCTGACCGGGGCCACTCAGCCACGCGGTGTGGACAGCATTGAGACGTGGCATGAGCATCCGAAGGGCGCATTCTTGGGTTAATCTGAACTGGAGTAGCCTTGGTGTCTACGCTGTCCCGTGTGCGTGTCCCGTTCGCCCTGTCACAGGTGCTGTCACAGCTGAGGGATGAGTGTAAGTCACATGTGCTGGGTCACATGGCCGTCAGGACCCAGCTGCAGGCTGAGCTCCGAGTCGTGTGTGGCTGCCTTGCCAGCACGCCCAGGAGCTGTCAGAATCACCGCCACTCTGCATGTGGTGGAAATGCTGCCGCAGTGTCGCCAACACCACATTTAGAGATCGCTTGGAGCCAGGCATGCAGGACATGCCTGTAGTCCCGGCTACTTGGAGGCTGAGGCAGGAGGACTGCTTGAGTCCAGGACCTGAAGAGCAGCCCGGGCGATGCAGCAAGACCCTGGCTGGAGACAAGCCTTTGTGTTGACAGCGGGTGGCGCCCAGTACCTGACCTGGGCAGGTGTCGCTGTGGCGTTCCCGAACCTCTGCTTTCCTTCCAGCCGCATTCGCCTTCGTCGTGCTGAAGGAGGAGGCCGGTGATGTGGACGTGGTGGTAAATGAGCTCAGGTCAGCAGTGGCCACCAAGATTGCCAAATATGCCGTGCCCGACCAGATCCTGGTAAGCAGACGCTTAGGGGCACTGTTCTCACTAAGCCTTTCTGCATGTCCCATGGGTATCAGTGCCCGCGGTCCCTGCAGAGCGTGTTGCCCCTTCCCTTCAGCCCCGAGGCTGGCATGAGGCGGGAGTGATGGCACACACCCGTGATCCCAGCTGCTTGGGAGGTTGAGCCGGGAAGACCAAGAGTTTGAGCCAGCCTGTGCAACTTCGAGAGGCCCTGTCTCAAGAATTGAGAAAAGGCGGGTGTTGGTGCTCTCGTAGCTCAGCATGAGGCCCCAGCCTCAATCCCTGGTGCCGCAAAACAAAACAGCAAACACTGGGGTGATCTGCTGGGTTCCCGGGGGTGGGTGAGGCTTTGGCCTGTGGCTGCTGGATCCAGGCCCAGGGCTTGGCGCTGAACTGAATTAAGGAATTTATTTTCCTTCCATGGTTCTGTGTTAGTTCCCCACTCCTCTGACAAAATAACAGATAATTTAGGAGGTGGAAAAGCTTGCTGTAGCTCCCAGCACCGGAGGTTGGAGTGGGAGGTCGGTGGGCTCCATTGTTTGGGGCCAGACGGCAGAGGGGAGGGAGGATCCAACTCCCAAAGGCCACCGCACCCCAGGATCCAGGGCTCAGCACACTCCCCGACACGTAGGCTTTGGAGGACATCCCTGGTCCACACAACAGCAGAGCTGAACCAGGGCTTTGCACATGCCAGGCACTTGCTCTGCTAGTTATTCCCCACCTGAATTAAAGTCGATTTTCATAGAGAGGCATGGAGAGTACCAGAGTTCGCCCCACATGTGGCCTCTGAACACATTTCCTGGTGCCAGTGAGGAGAGAGCCCGTCAGCCCTGGGCAGAACCAGGTCACCTCAACTCCACAGCCTCCCTTTTTCCCTCCTTGGTGCCCCCAGCAGTTCCTGTGCGCTGGAACTTGGCGAGGGGGGCGGCATTGCTCCGTGTTCTCACTATTGGCCTGGTGGCTGCAGCTGCTGGGTGAATGACTGTGTTCCAGAGATAGCGCCACTGTTAAACGTCCGCGAGGTCCTGGGCCCCATCCCCAGACAGCGCCCAACCTGCCATCACTGAGTGGCACCAGGCGGGCGGTGGCTGCTTGAAAATGCTAACTGTTAAATTTTCAGAATTTTCTGTGAAGTTGCTCTGAACTCTCACATAAGACAAAAATCGGAGTCATAGCTTGGGAGAGGGTGGAGGTTGGGTGCGGGGATCTGCTTGGGTCTGCTGTCGTGGAGCCCACATGCGGGCGGTGACGTCACCGGGGTGTCTGCGAGGCACTCCTGGCAGGCGCTGTGGCTGACCTGCCTCAGCGCCTGAGCTTCGGGCCCAGGCTGTGGGAGGGTGAATCTGAGACTGTGCCTCTCCTTCTCGTGGTGTCACCCTGAGCACCACACTAATGCTGCACTGTCACCAGGTAGTGAAGCGTCTTCCCAAAACCCGCTCTGGGAAAGTCATGCGGCGGCTCCTGAGGAAGATCGTCACAGGAAGAGACCAGGACCTGGGGGACACCACCACCTTGGAGGACCCCAGCGTCATCACGGAAATCCTGAGTGCCTTCCAGACGCACAAAGAGAAGCGGGCAGCTGCCAAGTAGGATTCAGCTTTGGGCTGAGCGCGGCCCTCTCCCCAGCAAGCGCAGGCCTCACTTGCCCCTCAGGACATCCTAACACACAACCCACACCCACAATGTGAAGCTGACCCAGAGCCCGTCTTCCTCGGGGGGCCCTGGAGCCTGACCTGCCAGGGTTCCAACACACATGGTAGCTTCTGTGGCACTTGCCCTAGGCTCGGTTTCCAGTCCTGGGACATCAGCAGCATCTGTGGCCCGGAGCTGGGGCAACCCTATTTCCTTAGAAGTTTCCAGAGACAAAAAGCAGAGGCTGTGCTCTTCGTGTACTTGGATTTGGGAGAGCACTCTGAGCACTCCAGTGTGAGGTGAGGGTTCACACACACACACTGTAGCAGAGTCAGGGAAATTCCTCTTCCTCCACTGGTGGGAAGGGTGAGCTCTCCAGCACCTGTTAGCAAATCTGGAAATCTGGTCAGATGTCTGTGCCTCTGAGTGTTGTTCTGGGAACTTTGTGCCCCTGTCCCGTGTCTGTCCCTCCTCACCTTGGTCTGTGTTGTCTCAGAACGGATGACCCCTAACTTCTTAGCTCTGAAGCTGCTCTGGGTGGATTTGTTCCTCCGAGCTGTGATCTGGCAGGATTTGCCTTCTGCTCAATGCCTCTTGGGAGGAGGTCAGGGAAAACTCAGGTGAACATCAGGGCAGCTTGGCCTGAACTGGGCTCCTGTTCTGGGGGCAGGGAAAACCAGAGGCCTCAGCACAAGACACGTGCTCCATTCCAGCCCTCGCCTTATAATGTGCCTTAAATCCCCAAGATCACACTGTGATGTGGGTCAGGTCACTCAGTGCTCATTGAGCCAGGCCCAGTGAGCAAGGCCAAGGGTGTGGAGCAGCTGGAGGCCGCCCCACCGTGTGCTCTGTGGCTGTGTGCTATGTGGGTGTTCACAGGGTCTAGGTGCTGCACACTGACTGGGACCTTGCCACTCTGGCTATGGTCAGTCTGCGAGCACGCCAAGACCCCACGTAGTGGAGGCTGCAGCACGCACAACACTGAGCAATGGTGCTCCTTACCTGGTGACTCGGAGCCATGCACCCGGCTGCAGAAGAGCGATGGCACTGTCATGAGGCGACTTGGGTCTCTGGCTCTCCAGTGGTCTGCAGGGGTGTTCAAATAAAGCTTTATTTTGTTCGTCCTCCATCTAGGGTCATGCTTTGGTGGATGCTATTCTTTTTTCCCATGCTGGGCACTGAACCCAGGCCTGGTACATGCTGGGCAGGCACTCACCCCTGAGCTGCACCCTCACCCTTGGGCTGTTCTTCCCTCTGCACCTAAGGATAGCACCGGAAGGGTGGGCAAGTCTGTCCCCTTAGAAGGTGGCACTAACAAAGCCTGCCCTCTCACCGAGGACACCCACCTACCTCCCATGATGCCTTATTCAGTGCCCAGCCATGGGTGGCTCTCAGGTCACAAGTTCAGAGACATTGTGTAAGAATCCAGGTCCGCAGTCATTGTAGCCTATTTCAAATGTCTAGTAGCCACAGTGGCCATGGCCACCAGCTGGACAGCACAGCACAAACATCCATCACCATGTGGTCCTGTTGGGCTGCAGAGGTGCCTCTGGTTGCGGCGGGGCTGTCAGCCTGCCGCCTCAGTTCAGAGTGGGGTCATTAGAGGAAGAGCTGACTGAGCTGGCCCCCCAGGCTTACACCCCTGCTGCCCAGTGGGCAGGAGCCTGGAGGACTATTCCCAGGGGCATCCTCTTGTCCCCTTGGGCCATGAGCTAGATGGGCACGGGGAGGGGGTGTGGGGTCCCCAGTGCTCGACTGAGGGAGACTGAATGCAAGGACAGCAGCTCACAGGCAGCAGCTGGGCCATGCACCTCCCAGGCTGGTGTCCCTCCAGGTGGCCGTCCTGTCCTGCTCACCCCCTTGCTGGCGAAAGCCCCGGTTTCCGTGGGGGCTGTCGTTCCCCTTACTGTGTCAGTGCCCCTACCCTAGCTGCAAGGGCGGGTTATTCCCTATGTCCCAGTCCCTGGCCTTGGTGACTGGTTCAAGCCTGGCCATGTGACGCCGACGGGGCCTCTGAGAAGCCTGCAGAGATGCTATGAGTGAGGGGACAACGTGGCTGCCACAGGGAGGCCTGTCCCAGAACAGCCCTGAGCCCTGCCTGGACTTCTCTCTCGCTGCTGGTTTTCTGTCCTAACTGGAGTGTCCTGACAGGGACCAAGTTGGTGGCCCTGAGATGCAGAGAGAAGAGCAGGCAGCTACAGTCATGGCAGAGGTGCCACACGCAGAGGAGCATCAGAAGCATCAGGGACGGTCAGCCTGAAAGAGCAGCGCCTTGAAGGCCAACTTGAGGTGACGTTTGTGATGACACCGAGTTTGTCAGCCTCAGCACAGAGCAGGGCACAGTATGTTCTAAGAACAAGCTCAGTCGTCATGCTCAAAGGGAAATGCTGCTTCTCAGGATGATTAAGTCCCATTGGGAGTGTGTCCCTATAACAGCTGAAATAAAATGGTGCAGAAAAGTCGCAGCCATTGTCCATGACCTGGCCACACACAGCTCTCACTCTGAGTCATGAGATGATGTCAGCGCCCATGCGTCCCTGGTTCACAAAAGGTGCCGTGATTTCCCTTTCCACACTGGAACACGGAGGGGCCAGCTGAGGATGGGGGTCCTGAGAGCTGCGTTCCCGCCCTTGTGATGCCCCACCTGGGAGGACAATGGTAGATGCGGCGATGGAGCTTGGGGTACAGGGGAGTCCTGAGGCAGCCATGGTTCCCACCCTGCCCTCCCTCCCTCTCCACTTCCCATGAGACTGGGTTGGTTCTGACTCGGTGCCTGCCCCCAAACTCAGCCACACGTGTGGGCCATTCCTGGGGAAGCTTTGAGGGGACACTGACAGCTCTGGGTTTTGTTCATTTTGTTTTGCTTTTTGGTACTGGGGATGGAATCCAGGGTCTTCCTACTGAGCTCCACCCTCAGCCCTGTTTTTGTTTTTATTCTGAGACAGGGTGGTGAAGTCGCTGTGTTGCCCAGACTGTGCTGGAACTTGCAAGCCTCCTGTCTCAGCCTTTCAGAGTGCTCAGCTTATAACTTTTTTTTTGTTTGTTTGTTTCTTTGGTGCTGGGGATCAAACTCGGGGCCTCGTGCTTGCGAGGCAGGCGCTCTAACCACCGAGGCATAACCCCAGCCCCGGTTATTGAGCTTCTTATTAAACTTCGAGGGACTCTATGATTGGTTATCTTGGATAGAGGAAACAGCTTATAGCTGGACCAGGCGGCGTGTTCCCGGAGATGGTGATTTCTTTTTGTAGGAGTTGTGCCAACGTGAGTTTTACTGACTTCTAATATGAAACGTATAGTTTTCCCCTTTATCTTGCTTGGGAATTTTGCGGCATAACAGAATTAAGCCACATGAACACATTATTTCTGACTTTGAATACCAGCTGGGGCTTGCTTTCTTTGAGTGTTGGGCATTGAACCGAAGGCCTCGCGGGTGGAGCACAGACTGTTTCCCCGAGCTGCACCTCAGCCGTTAGCAGCAGCTCTTTGTTTTTGCCGTACTGGGGGTTGAGCCCAGGGCCACGGCACTGAGCGCATCCCAGCCTTCTTACTTGTATTTCTCATTTTGAGACAGGGTCTCACTAAGTTGCTAAGTTGCCCAGTATCAAACAGATAGAAACAACTTTTGCTATGGACTGATCGTTTGTTACCCAACCCCGTTCACATGTAGAAGTCCCCCCACCCCCGACCAAGTGATGGTATTTGGAGGCAAAGGTGGGGCCCTCGTGAATGGAGTTAGAGCCCTTATGGGGAGACAGCCAAGAGCCTGCATCCTGCCCTTGCTGCCTGCCCTGTGAAGATACAACACAAAGACATTTAAGGGGATTCTAATTTTTTCTATTAAAAAGACTAAACTGCACATCCATGCACATCTTTGCATGTGGGATGGACACACATGCTTGACTGTTGCTTGCAAAGGCTGCTGTGTGGGCACAATCCAAGAACACAGGCTGTATCTGGAATCTTTGGCAGCATCAGTGAAAATGTGGCACAAACAGACCATAGGAGAGGCCTCGTGCCATGACCCTGAAGCCCAACGTTTGTGACGGGAATCACTTGCAGCAGGTATTGCAAATCAGTTACCAGCTGCAGAGGTGGAGAGGAGCCAGGGATAAGACACACAGGATCGCTTCCAAGCCAGTCCTTTTCCAGTCACTCCCTCCTCCTCAGTCCCCAAACTGTTGGATGGAGAGTTCTGCTTTCTTAACCTCAAGTGAGTAAAACACCGATAAAAATGTACTTGATCTCCCCCATCAACTGTACCAGCCCTGTGCTGGCTGCTACTCCTGGAGCTGAGACCCAGGGTCCAGGGGGCTCAAGACCAAGCCCCCGCCTGGGCCCGGTGTTCATGGAACGCTGCTGTCCGTGGCACCTGCACGGCCGGCCATGTTCCCAGGGTTTGTTCCAGCCCATCCCAGAATTCCAGGATGCTGCAGTCTGCATCTGCACTTTGAACAACTTGGCTTTGCCCTGGGGCCAGGCTCTGGAGACCTGGGACCAGCGCTTGGGACCACTGACCAAGCTCAACACAACACTTATCTTCTTCGATTTCACTGTAAGAAACTGGACAAAGAACTTTCAAGCTAGACTTTTTTTTTTGTGAAAATAAACAAATAGAAAAGTGTTTAAAACTTAAGTGTGCAGCTTAGCAAGTTGGTGTAAAACATAACCCAGGTAGCCCCACCAAAGTCATGACTGTGGCCTGCTGGACACCACCTTGCCCATCCTGGTTGGAATCTGTGTACCCACTGCCAGTGGCCTGCAGGGGCCAGAGACGGGGCCACTGGGGTCTCCCCAAGCCCTCCGAGCCCATCTCAGCCTTTGTAGGTGGCCCTGGTCCCAGGCGGGGTGGGGCGGTGATTCCCCATGGTCACCAATTTTAGGGACACTGAGTCAGGGCCCCCAAAGTGGGATGCTGTGTACATTTCTCTACATCCTATTTCCTTCTTAAGTGGTGATCCTCAGCTTCAGCTTTGAAAGTATCTGGGAAGCTTCTACACTCCCAATTCCTGGCCTCGTCCTGGACCAAAGTTAGGGGAGCTTTTGCAGTGTGTTGGGGGGCTTTCTGGGGGGAGCACCAATGTCTGAAATCCAGCACCGGCTGATGTGCTCAGCCCCAGTTGTGGGTCATGGTCTCGCTGCTGCACAGTGCCCTGACTCCCCGCTGTAGGCCTTGGTCTAGTCGTCACCATGGAGTGTAACCACGGTGGTGGCCCCAGCACAGGAGGCTCCAGAGGACGCGATGGGGAAAGGACCCACAGCACAAGTCCACTTAGTGTGGTCTCTCGGGTGCAGATGTTAAATCAGCAGGGTAGGAAGCCGAGTCCCTGGGAATCAGCCAGTGAGTTGGGAAGCCTTCTTCCTGGGCGTTCATGAACACTTTGGGCTATGAAGACTTAGGAACTCAGTGAAGTGGGGTTGCCCCAGGAGCCACACACTGACCAGCAACACATGGAGCCCACCCAGGACCCCACTGGTGCCCCCATCCGCTTGGTCATACGCCCTCTCCCAGCCTCCCTCAAAGCCTGAGGGCATGTAAGCCTGTTGATAACTTAGAGGCCACTGCTCCCATCTCTGCCATCTGTCTTCGCCCATCTGCTGCTGCCCTAACAGAACACCTGACACCGAGTAATTTACAAGGAACAGGAAATCATTTGGCTCATGGTTCTGGAGGCTGAGAAACCCAGGAGCCTGGTGATGGCTCTTGTGGGGGCCTTCATGCTGGGTTACCCATGGCAGAGGCAGAGAAGGAAAAGCATGGAAGGATGGATATCCCATTGTGAAGATACAGAACTCCTGTGACAATGACTTCAGTCCTGCGCTTGTGACCCGATCCCCTTGTATCATGCCATCTCCCAACGCAGGTGTGCTGGGGTCTAAGTTTCCAACCCCTGAGCTTTGGGGACACAGTTAGTCCAGAGCACCACCCACCCTATGCAGTCTCCTGCTCTTGTACCACATGTGGATTGTGAGCCTTTACTGCCACCTTTCCACTCAGGGGGAAGCTCTCTAGATGACACGGCTGCGGAATGGTGTGGACACCAGGCTCTGGGCGGGGTGGGGGGCGATGGGCACTGTGAAAGGCTAGTACAAACCTGGCAGAGCACACAGTCCAGACCAGAGCCCGGTGTGCCTGTGTGACATGACAGTCCCCCTGCTGCTGCTGCAGTTCGCAGGGTCGCCGTGTCTCCACCCACCCTGCTCTCCAGGGCAGGGAGAAGGGTGACTCTTGCTCAGCTGCCCAGCTTCCTCCTCCTCTTTACTAGGACATGGGGAGGCTTTGGGGCCACCCCAAACTCGTTCCCTACCAGCCTTGTCGCAGGGCTGCTGTTACTCTCCACCTGGCTACATGTGGGTCCTGGAATTTGCATTTGGTTTGGTCGCAGTGGCTGCTGCTAAATGCAAAGCTGTTGTTCCCAGCTGTACCAGTCTTTAGCCAAGCATATGGAAGGCAGTGGTTAGTGACTAGGTGCCAACCTCGGCCAAGGTGACAAGCCAGAGGGCAGGAATGCTACCCTATGTTGATCCAGAAGAGAGATGATGTTGTTAACAAACCCATGAGGATTTAAGGAGTTTAGGAACCTTGTTGAGGTAACTAGTATCACAACATCTCTTGGAATCGAGTAGAATTTTCTTGGTGAGAGTCACTGATTGGGTCATCTTGGACTTTCTGTCTCTGTCATGCAGATCCAAGCTTCTGCCTCATAACCTTCAGAATGACCAGCACACCTTGACCAGTCCCTTCTAAAGGGTGTCATCTCACCCCAGGCATTGCCTCTCTGAGGCCAAGAGTGAAAGAAACACTGAACCCCTACAAGTGCATATGTTTACGCAACCAAAGGAAAAGGCAGACAGTAATCATCAAAAGAAATGATTAGTGGTTTTCAAGAAATGGTTTCTGAGTACAATAAAATGATTAATCATTGAAGTGTCAGCACTGAGGGAACAATGGGCTAATGAGTTCACTGCTTGACAAGGTAATACGATGTCCACACCCCTGGTAGACGCTGAATGCCAAAAGTTTTCCTTACTGAGCACTGTACCTGTAGAGTCTGGGTTGACTTCAAGAACTCTTCCAAGTAGGGCGATTTAGGCAGTTTTCCAGTTGGCCTGCTTCTCACTGGGCAGACTTTGGCTCATCCTGCCAGCCTTGCCCACCCGTGTGGGCAGCCCCTGGCCTGCTCTGCTGGTTCCTGCCAGATCCTGTCCTCTCACACACAGCAGCTTGGGTTCAGGCACCTCGCCATGCTGGGAGCCAGGAGTCAGAACGTGGACAAGGAGCCTTTAGTTATGTGCTGTAGGATATGTGACATGAGGGAGGCATGGGAGCCCATCCAGTGGGGACATGCCCAAGCAGAGGGTGCCAGCTGTCACTCCCGATGGTGGCTAAGACTCAAGGGACTGCTGATTTCAGCTAGCAAGCAGCCTAGAGGTCGGGGGCTGGAGGTCGAGGATCAGTAGCTCCTGGCCCTTGAGGTATGTGCCCCACGAACAACACAGGGGACGAGGGCAGGGCCAGTCTCATTTGTCTCTTTTATCAAAAACTTTTCCAGAGATCAAAAGAACTCTTAAATTTCAGTTTTTATTTCCCAACGAGAACTCCGCCTGTGACCTTAGCTTCTCTAGCTGTAAGGGTGACAGTTCATCTTTTCCAGCAACCAGTGGAAAGGGTCAGCCCAATAGCAGTTTGCTAAGGGTGCATGGCAGGACGTAGAGGCCAGACGCCTCAGGGCGTGGGGTGGTGGTGGACAGTAACTACCCTCGTTCTGCCTCCTGCTAGTCCTGTGAGACCTGGTTGTTTCTTCCTGTGCCAAGTTCAAAACACATCCAGATCCTTCTAGTAAATCGTTCTTCCTCTTTTTCTCTTCTTTGAGATGGGTCTTATTATGTTGCCTGTAGTGGCCTCAAATTCCTGGGTTCAAGCAATCTTTCTGTCTCAGCCTCCTTGTGTGTGCCACTGTGCCTGGCTCTCTCCCATCTTAAGCTGGCTTTTGCGGATGTCTGTTTCTGGCAATGGTGTGTCGTCTAGGATGCTTTCTCTACTTGCACAAGCTCATTTATGTCCTTGGACTTTATACTCTGTTGTCGCACCTGAACTGAAACCAGAGGCTCCCACCACAGCTCAGCAATTTACCTGGAATCCTTTTCCTAGCAGCCACTCCTCTTCCTGCTTCCCTAGGCTCAGCCCACTTGCCCTTCCTTACCCCTTTTGGATTGTCCTTGGTCACGCAGTAACCCTAAGTCTGCCCCAGGGCATCACTCCTTGCTTACCCACTCCAGAGCACCCCTCTCTCCTTCCTTTTCTCCCAACCTGCCTCTTGCAAACTTGCTTACACAAGGCTGGTGTGCAGACCTCTTCCTCCGAGAAGCCACCTGAAGGCACTTGTGTCCCCTGGGTTAGGATGCTTATTGTGTCGGAAAGCAATATTTCTTTTTTTTTTTTTTTTTTTTTTTTTTTTTAATTTTATTTTAAACCAAGAACATGTATTGGTAAAAGCAATATTTCTTATCTAAGTTCTTTTTGGGGGTGGGGGGAGATGCTGGGGATCGAACTCAGGGCCTTGTACTTGCTAGGCAAGCGCTCTACACCTTGAGCTAACTCCCCAACTCCTGGGTTAGGATGCTTATTGTCCCCTGCCTAGGCTTAGCTGCCTGCAGGCTTCCAGGGGACATCTGTGCGAGGCTGTGACAGAGAATGGGTTGGGGACAAAACCCTGGACTAGCAGTGGCTTTGAAGTGCCCTGTTAGCTGCCCGGCATCAAGGGCTGCTTCTCCCATGTGGACAAAGCCTTGACTGTGTTGGGATCAGTGCTGGCCACGCAGGCCAGTGCTGCAGAGGGGTGAGCCTCATCCTTAGTCTCCACCTGGGGAACTGGCCTGCAGGGCCTCAGCCAAGGGCTGCTCTATTCCCAAGGGACACTGGCCATGTCTGGAGACACCGTGATTGTCACAGTGTTAGTCAGCTTTTTATCACTACAACAAATACGTGAGATAAGCAACTTACATCGGGAAGAGGATCATTTTGGCTCAGGTGTGGAGGCTCCCATGGTGGTCATTTGGCTCCAGGTTTTGGTGGCAGTGCCTCCCAGTGGGGCGTCTGACGGAGCAAACCCTCTCCCCTAGACAGGGAAATGAGGAAGGGTTGGGGTCCCACCGTCCCCTTCCCCTATGAAGGCACGAACCCAGTGATCTGAAGACCTAGGCTCCACCTCTGAAGGGTTTCACCACCTCCCGGAAGCCACTCCTGGGAACCACAGTTTTACCACACAGGCTTTGGCCCTTGCAATCCAAACTAGCACACAGTTAGGTGGAGTGCTACTGACACCTAGTGGGAAGAGGCTGGGGCTGCTGCTAAACTTCAGGCAGTGGGCAGGACATAGCCCCCTCCCCCTCGAAGCGATAATTAACAGCACTGAAGTTGAGAAACCTGATCAGGCCGATTGGTGCTCCCATTCCTCTGCCCCAAGTGGGCATGAAGAGAAAGCAAAGCTGATCTGGTTGACAGCTGGGCTGGAGGTTGGAGTGGAAGGATAGAGAAATGAGATAAGACACAAGCAAAGTGCACCTCACTATGACGTGTAAACAAAAACTCTACTAAACCTGCTGTGCAACACACGGAATCTGAGGTGGACCATCTCAACACCAGTTCACGCAGTCCTGTATACTCCAAGGGAAGGCCATGTGTTCATCTCCCAGCAGCTCCCCATGGGCTCCTGTGTTCCCGAGATGAGACCACTAGCTCCTCCATCCACTCATCTTGCCTGCCAAAAGTACAGCTAACTCCAGCACCCAAGCCCTGTGAGGTTCTCTTCCATGACAGCTCCCCTCTGAGGAGCCCACAGGTTCTCCGGCACATTTCTTTTCTGTCCCGAATTCAATAATCCCAATTATTTTTTTTAATGGGTGCGTTCCTAATTTGTGCACTTTTTTTTTTTGATGGGGTTTTGCTATGTAATTCAGACTGGCCTCGAACTCATGCCAATCCTCCCGCCTCAGCCTCCCGAATGCTGGGATTACAGGTGTGTGCCACCAAGCCCGGTGTGATCTGTGCACTTTAATACTGTGTGGAATACAAATAAGTCCAATGCGATGGACTTAGGGCTACAGTCGGCTTGTTCAGGGTGCCTTGGAAACAAAGAGGAAGATGTTCTGTTTGGGAAGCCGGGGAAGGATTTTCAGTAATCATACTGGAACTGGAACTGGACCTGGAGTGATAAAATGGTTTCACCCACCTGGGGGTGAAGGAAGATGTATCACAAGGAAGGAGGAATAATACGGACAAGGGCAGAAAGGCAGACACGGCGAGTAATTTCGGGGGTCTGAAATGGTATTAGGGTAGGGCGGATAACACAGGCAGGGGCCATATTAGACAGCCTTCAGTTAGAATTCTCCCAGACTCTGGCCACACGGGCCGTCTTCAAGGACACGGAATAAAGGAAAGCGTCGGCAGGGCTGGCTGAATCTCCACCTCGGCAGAAGCCCAGGCAAGTGGTCGTGCGGGACAGCGGCTCGCCCCTCCGCCAGGCTGGCCCTTTCACTCGGAACGAAGGCAGCGCACTCGCCCGGCCGGCCAGCGCCCGCACGTCCGCGCGGGAGAGCCTCGGCGCGCGGCCAGCGGATCCCGGCCCGGCTCGGAGCGCGCTTCTGCCGGGTGATTCCCCGAGCCCGCCGCCCTGCACCCGCCGAGCGCCGCCGCCAGATCACGTCCCCGCAAGACGGTGACGACGCGAGGGTCCACATGGATCCGGCTGCCCGATTAGAGCCACTCGTCTGGTGCCCGCGTCCGCCAGGACTCTCGCCGTCAGTGACGACCCCCGTCGGCCTCGCCTTCCCGCAGCACGGCGGCATTAGCGCCCGACCTAACCGGAGCGGACTTCCACGCCGGCCGCTCAGGCGCGGCCCGACACTGACAGCCGGAACCGGAAGGGGCGGATCAGACGTGACGTCACTTCCGCGCCGCCGCGCCGCGCGGGGGCCGGGCGCGGGCTGCCTCTCGCGGCTGGGCCGGGCGGCGGCGCGCGGAGTCGCGGCCGCAGGATGAGCGAGGCGGACGGGCTGCGGCAGCGCCGGGCCCTGCGGCCCCAGGTGGTCACGGACGACGGCCCGGCCCCGGAGGCCAAGGGCGGCAGGTAGGCCGGCTGCAGACCCCGGGCGGCGGCGCCGGAGTCCCGGGCGGTTCCGGGCCGGTCCGTGTCTCTGTCTTCCTCCCTCACCGGGTCCTGCGTGTGGGGTGACGGCCCGGGGCTGTCCCTCCCTCCCTCCCTCACCGGGTCCCGTGTGTGGGTGGAGTGACGGCCCGGGGCTGTCCCTCCCTCCCTCCCTCACCGGGTCCCGTGTGTGGGGTGACGGCCCGGGGCTGTCCCTCCCTCCCTCCCTCACCGAGTCCTGCCTGTGGGGTGACGGCCCGGGGCTGTCCCTCCCTCCCTCACCGGGTCCTGTGTGTGGGGTGACGGCCCGGGGCTGTCCCTCCCTCCCTCCCTCACCGGGTCCTGCGTGTGGGGTGACGGCCCGGGGCTGTCCCTCCCTCCCTCACCGGGTCCTGCGTGTGGGGTGATGGCCCGGGCCTGTCTCTCCCTCCCTCCCCTGGTCTTCTGTGTGAGGGTGTCGGCCCAGAGTCTATCCCTCCCTCCCTCACCTGGTCTTCTGTATGTGGGGTGACAGCCCCTGCCCTACACCCTGCAGAGGACAGAGGGTCGGTGTAGGTACATTGGGTGGGACTCAGCCTTGCAGGTTTCCCAATACGCATGGAGAGGGAGGGGAACTGGTTGTTGATACCTCATAAATTTTGGGCTTTTGGCCCTTCCTCTTCTAGTCCTCCAGAATTTAAGTACACTATATTTTATTGTTAAAAACTGAAGCCTAATCCTTAAACATAGAGTTTCAGATACTTAAAATTCACTTTTCAATTTTGTGTCCTGTGTTTCATAATTTGAATTTCTAGGGCAAACCAAGAGGACCTACAGACCAAGGTCAAAGTTTTAGAATTAACTTATGCATTGATAAAAATAACAGAACTGTTCATTGGTCATCAGAAGTGTGCCAAGGGCTATGGTACCCACTGGACAATAGGCGTTTTTGGTATGCTGAATTTATTTGGTGATGGTTAATGAGAGGGACTTCCTGAGGGAGCGCAATAGCACACAGCAGTTTAGCTCTGGGAAGGAAGTTTGGATAGAGGATTTTGTGGCATTCAGCATCAACTCCCGGACTGAGGAAAGGTCAGGAAGATGCAGCCACTGACTGCGGACGACTGGTTGTTCTGAACTGCAAGCATTCTCATTTCCAAGGCTTTTCAGGGGCGCACCTGGGCAAACTAGGGGTAATTGGTCACCCTTCTTATTGTAGATAATGTGACTTAATCTCTGCTGGTAACTAAGGTGTCTTCTGGAATGGGCATGCATGGCTGGCTGTGTTTTATGACAGAAACCTGAAAACAGGCTCTTGGACCTGAAAAATAAAAGAGCAGCGGCAACAGTATGGTGCATTGTGTTGAAACTTGGGTCATCCGGTATCTGAGGTGCTTATTTAGAGGGCTGCTCTGACACTCCTTGGCCTAGGCCTGAGGGTAGACTTAATTAAACTGTTCTTTCAGGTTCTCTGTGGGGATTTCTTCCTTAATGACAAGGTGAATTAGATGCTACAAAGTCATCTTTTGCCACCTGATCTTTTCTGGTGTGCATTTTCCATTTGTGTTTATTTAAGATATTTTCTTGACTTCCCTGTCTATGGACCCAGTTTTTATTTTCCTGTATTTTTTAATCTATTTTTTATTTGTTGATTCCTTTTCTGTATGTCTGTAATGGTTTCTTTCAACGAGAGTTCTTCCCACCTGCCTTCCTTTATACTTTTAACAGTATGGCTGTTTTTCTTATTTTTGTCTGTGATTCCTCTATATTTTTGATTCTTCTGTGGTAATTTTTAGTAGTTTACTTATCCTTTTGATTATCCTAAAGGTTAAGACTTCAGCATAAACTAGGGAAGCTCATGTGTGGTGGGTAAAGAAATCTGAAGGAAGCAGAAACAGAAAAATGTTAGAAAAAACTTTAGATGTGCTAAACCAGATAACAAGAACTTTGAAAGACATATCATTAAGCAAACAACCTAGAAAGACAGTGGGTTTGGGCAGTAGAGAGGACACCTACTGGTACTTTAGCAGGGCTCCTGGTTCTTGGCACGAAAGCTGACATTTGCTGTGTTTTACTGCGGAGGTAACTGAGGTGTTACAGGGGAATCCTACAGAGGAATAGAGTTAATGGAGAAATGAAAGTGAATGAAGAAGGGTAGAATTAGCAGCTGGATGTTGACTGAGAAACATTTAGGAATTGTGCTTTGGAGATAAGATTTTGTGTTAAAGCGCTCAAATTTCTGTATTTTAGCAATAATGGGGTGTTTGATTGCTACCTTTTTATTCAGTGTGAGCTACACACTTTAACACACTAGTACAAATTTACAATTATTATTTCGCAACAGTTTTCCCAAATGCTTTAAAGAGTTTATCGAAAGAATCATTGTGCACTGTGAAACTGTTCCTTCCTTTTGGTAACACGGTTCTATCTAGGAAGAGAGCTGTTTACTGCCCTTGTGTAACTGTTTAAGAGTGAAGAATGAATACCTTGAGAATTAATGGGTGCTTTTTCATTTCAGTAAACTGTGGAAGGCATTTAGACTAATTAAGTCTCTGCTAGGTCTGTTTTCCTTTTTTCCACTTTAAGTTCAGGAAGAGATGGGGTAGTCATGAAGAGGAGTCAGCAATCTGGAGTTTTTATCTCAACTGTGGCTGTTGTTTGTTTTTTAAATGGCTCTTTTTTCTTGTTTCTTAATTTCCTAATTTTTTTCAAGGAAACATGATGATACTTGGAGAGCCAATTTAAAGAAATGTGGGAAGTGAGCAAATTCAAGGTGTACTCAAGAAGTTGGGACTTGTTGCTCTTTGACTTTCTCAGGTCCCAGGGATCACCTTGACGAGCAAGGTTCTGGTACCCCATGGGTTGAGGGCTAACAGGTTTCCATAGAAGTCATAGGTTGCTTTTGGTCCTCTGGAGTCTGTCCATCAAAGCTTTAGTCCATGGTTCAAGACCCCGATGTCTGATGTGCAGAAGGAGTTAGAGAATGCCCTTCAGGTTTGGCTGGTGGGATTACAAAGGGTTTTATAAATTGTGGCTGGGCCAGTAGCAATTGTCAGAACATATTGCATCACCATGGTTGTGTTCTTGCCCTTAGAGACTGCAAGAAATTTCAGATGTCCTCCAGAGGCAAGCTATGCTCCAGGCTCTTCTTGAGAGATGGGGCAAACAAGTTGATTTCTCAGACTGCACCTGGGAGCTAGTTGCCAGCCTTCCTGGATGTGTCTACACCACAAGCCGAGAGTGTGTGCCACCGGTTCAGTGAAAGTGGATAGGGATAAGAGTAGCATCTTTTATTTAAGTTAAAATAATGTGGTGCACAGTTGGAGGAAGGCCAGCGTGGAGAAAGTGGGGAGGAAGTGTAGTTGACTGTGTGCAGGCATCACCAGGAGGGCGGCCTGCCAAAAAGTGAATGAACCTCATCTAGGCAAGGCTGCACGGGCACAGGAGACAAGTTTGCCCACTTGTGTAGTGAGCTTGCTCCATTTCTAGTACCCAGGAACCATACATGGCAAGTGGCTCCAGTATGTCTGTCTTCACTGAGGCTAAGTTGGACAGCCCTGCTTGGGGGGTTTTCTTTAGACTTAAGCAACTATTTCTAAAAGTTGTCCACAGACCTTCCAGTAGATGCTGGATGATGATCAGGTGGGCTTGGGGGGTGCTGATGGATTTTTCCTGGGAGAAGACTTGGGTAAAAGTGTGTGGTGTGTATCAGGAACAGGGATGGAAAGAAAGTATTCCTAGGCCCACCGTGGACCCCCAAACCAGAAGCTCTGGGCCTTGCTAAAGCTGATGGTGATCCGGGGCTGCTCTCCTTGAGAGCATTAGACTGGGTGGCCCCCCAGTCCCAGCAAAGAAGGGTGATGTGCAACACAGATCACTTGCACTTTTGGCTGCTTTTCTAGTAGTAAGCACTGTCACTCTCAGTCCTGGTTGGGCCTTTTATTTCTGACATAGTTGAACCAGTTACCATTATGTAAAGGAGTAACCAGATACTCAAGCAGGGTGTTGCAAACTCTGAATCAGATTTCCAAATGAAGCTTTTTAAAATGTCAAGTACGGGGGCTGGGGGTGCAGCTCAGTGGTAGAGTCTGTGCTTAGCATGCATGAGGCTCTGGGTTCCATCCCCAGCAATCCTCTGCCTAGTGTAAGGTACAGCATGGCCTAGGAGAGTCAGTGTGACTCCCAGACGGATGCGAAGAATGTTTGGTTGGGCAAGGAAAAAACAAAGTCGCACTTCGGTTAGACCGTCCCTGTTTCTTCAGTCATGGCCAGGAAGTGAAGGGTTACAGCTTCCCCAGGAAACGGGTGGGATGTGTGATGGTGTAAGGTTCTTTGAAGGACAGGAATCCAGGTGGGACTTTGTGCAGAAGTCAGTACTCCATGGCCATCAGGTGCTACTCTTCCCTGTGCACCTCTGAATGTGTTCTTCTCTTCTGGGGACTCTCCTTGTAAAAGAAGCACATCAACAAAAGCCTTTTGGCCATTTGTGCTCCAAGCCAGCCCTACTTTATTGTACAGATACTTTGTGACCCTAACTCTCATGTGGCTCCTTGTGTGGGAGGTTGTTGACTTTGTTTCTTTATTTTTAAACATCTTTATCATTGATTTATCAAGAAGCAATTCATATACCACAAAACTCACCCATTTATTATCTCCAGTTCTGTAGGTTTAAGTACAATTAATGGAGTTTTGTGACACTTATGCCCTCTAGTTTAGAACATTTCGATCACTGTTTTAAATTTTCTTAGTTGAGGTAAAATTCACACAATATACAGTGATATAATTAACAATGTTAAAATACAACTCAGTGATATTTCGTGTATTCACATTGTTTGGCAACTGCCAGCTCTCTCCAGTTTCAAAACTTTTCATCACCCCATTGAAACTCCTCGTACTCATTAAGAAATCATAACTGAGTGAAAGGAGCCATTGCCTGCTCTCATGAACGAGAAGTCCCTCAGTGGATGAGTGGGAGAATGAGTGTTGGGATGCACAGATGATGGGGAGTTTTCAGCCAGTAGAAGGAACAGTGTACTGACGTGTTCTGCAGCATGGGTGAACCTGGAAGGCCTTATGTTGGGTGGAAGAAGCCTGTCATGAAAGGTTACACACCAGGTACCTTCCTTCACTGAGTGTCTGGCACAGGCAATCACCACTCAGTTTCACACCCTGACCCCACGGGCTCTCAGCTCAGATTCTACCCTTTCCCTTGCTGATGGGGTCAGAGCTGGAGTCAGAGCTGGTCCTCCTGGTCCCTGCTGGTTCTGGCATGGGCCATGGACAAGCTATCGGGGCTTCCCACTGCCCACTTTGGTCATCGATGAGGCAGAGAGATGCACCGTGCCGCTCGGTTTCCACAGAAAGCACGGCTTGCTTTTGCTGTCTTGTTGGTCCTCTCTCATGGCCCTTGCTCCTTCCCTGCTATGGACCCCAGGTTGTGTTCACCTGCTGTCGTGTCTGGTTGTCATTTTCATGCCTGTGGTATTTGTACCCATACTGGCATAAGTCTGTATTGGGAGAAGGTTTCAGGGCTCTGGGGTTTGGGGACAGGACTGGGAGGCAGGGGTTGACCTGACTTCCTTCCTGGCTGCCTGCTCTCTTTCTGGAGCTTGGGCTCACATGGCCTCCCCCTGATGGTCTCCGGCAATTTATTTGGGTTTGTGTACCTAGACCATCTGCTTTCCCACCTAGCAGAAGGGGTAAAGGCTGATGGCTTGGCAATTTACTTGGGGTTTGGGGGATGGATTTTGAACTCTGTAGAGCAAAGAGAAGGAAGTTAGGGGCAAAATTTTGGAAGGTCATCAAAAGGAAAATTGGCACACATGGGAATTCTCATTACCAAGGGGAAATGGCAGAGGAACAAAAAGAATGGTTAACTTTGCGGCTGTCATCTGCTCTGTTGTGGAGGGGAAAGCAGCAAGAGGGAACAAGGCCACACGTCCAGCATCAGCTCAGAAATACCCTCTGCTCAATGTCTAGCCTCATCATCTACAAGGTGGGACATAGCCCTGCTTCCTACCTCTAGATGACAAAGATCTGTTTTCCTACATGTTCCTCTTTTTTTTCCCGTTTCTCTATGTCACTGGTAACACGTTCCTGACATCCCACTAAGCCCTCACCAGCAGTGCCTTTTATACCTACATTTCTGTTTGTAGGGACTTCTATGGAATGTCTTTGATGATATATGTCTTCCTACCACGTCCCTCCCTTCTGAGACCCCCAAGCAGAATCTTTAACATTTGTATTTCTGTTACTAGTTTCTCCAAGAAAACCTAGGCCTTTTCTGTCCTGATCCACAGGATTCTCCCCGTGTTCACCAACAGCCCAATTTCAAAGCTGCTTCCACATTTTTAGGTGTTTGTTATAGCTGCATCTTACTCACTGTGCTGGAAAACGAAAACTCTGTTCATTCCTATGCTGCCATAACAGATTATATTTTAGTTACTTTTCCTTGTTGCTGAGACAAAATACCCAGCTCCCAACGTTAAGGGAGGAAAGGTTTATTTGGCTCACAGTTTGTAGAGGTTTCAGTCCGCAATCGACTGGATCCAAGGCAGGGCGGCATGGTAGACAGGCAGAAGGCAGCAAGGCAGGCAAGGGACCTAAGTAGCTTCTTTCTGCTGCTTATATCTTATCCAGGCTGCCAGGATTAGGGCAGTGCCAAACCAACCAGTGGATTGGTTTAGTGACCACACACCCTTAATCCTAGCTTCACACACTCCTGATTCAGCTACTTCTGAAAAAGCCCCACCTATCACTGCATGAAGCTTTGGGGGGACATTTAGGCACAAACCATATCACACCCTTAGTAGTGAAAACAACACAAATTTGTTACCTTAGAGCTTTGTGGGTCAGGGTCCGGGCAGGTCTTGCCATGCTAAAGTCAGGGTTCCTTCATGGAGGCTCTGGGGAGGACCTGGTTTCTGTCTCACTTCTCTTGGCAGAGGCCAGCACTCATAGTTGTGCTGTGTGGAGCATCTGTCAGAGGCCCTTTATGAAATCTGCTCCCTCTTTTCCTCCTTTGTCTTTGTTTCCCTTTGTCATTCATTTCCACCCACCACAGTAGAAATAGGAGGACAGATTTCACTTTCTGCTTCAATCATTTATTGAAGTTCCACAGTTCAGGACTGGGGCAGCACATTGAGGTGTCCTGCCAGTGTCCTGTTTGACAGTAGGGAGCCTGTGGACTTCTACAGTGAAGACGTTGGCCTGAGTTGCTTGGCTGGGTGCTGGGAAAGTTAGCCTGGCACCTGGGCCTCCATGTATACACTCCAGCAGGAGCAGGGTTGAACATGTTTAATGGCAGGAGATGATCCTGTCAGAAGTCTAAACCCTGCCCTTACATCAGGCCTGTTTTGGTAAGCATGAATCATGAATATTTTAAGTCAGCATTTTTATTTTCTGATAGTAAAGCATCACCTTAAAGCAGTGGTGGCGAACCTATGGCACATGTCCTGCAGCTGGCACACAGAGCCCTCTCTGAGATGATGTCATGAGTTGTGTGAGTTGCCTTTTCTAAACTAAAACCTCAGTATTCAGGGTTAGTATTATGTTGGCAGTTGGTGATAAGTAAGTGGGTTTTGGATTGCAGTTTGGGCTCTTGGTCTCTAAAAGGTTTGCCATCACTGCCTTAGATACTCATGGTTTTATTTGCTTTAAGTTAATCTTAATGTGAAGTGTTTAGTAAATAGGAATGCTGTTCATAAGCAAATAATGATTTATGATGTTCATTTAGTAGCAAGAGGCTAAATGTCCTCACTTATTTAGCAGATGAGAAATAATGTACGTGAGGATTGGTTCAGAAATGTTTTAGGCAGTACTGGTCATTTGTCTAAAAAACTTTACCTGTGATTCCCAAGGCAGCTTTCAGATCTTTCCAAGGTTTCAGGACTGATGGCTTAGAGTTTTAATTTTGTAGATTGTATGTGATTACTCTGTCTGTTAGACTTTTCCCACTATGTGCAAGAGCGGGAATTTTCTTCCTAAAAATGGGACCTGTGAAATGACAGTTCCCCAACTGGAAGCCGAGGGAGTTGTTAAGCTTCCATTTGCTTCATGAATTTGTCTCTCTCTCTCTCTTGCCATGCTGGGATGGAACCCAGGGCTTCAGACATGCTGGGCAAGTGCTGTACCACTCAGCCACATCCCCAGCCCTCATTCTCTTTGATCCCTAAGAATCCTAGGGACACATAGTACCAAGCATCATGGAACCTTTTTTCTTCCATTACTTTTTGTGTTCATCAAGTTTGCCCTTTTTAAAACTGCTACAGTGGGAGGTTCAAGATCTGGAAAACAACTGATCAGAGCTTTGCATACACCAGAAGATTTAAACAAAACAAAGTATGGTCATGTTTGCCAGTCCTGGCAAATAGTGCTAAAGTTTAATCACAAGCCACCAAGGTTGATGACCCTGCCCTAGGGAACAGGCGAGCAGCCCTGCTTCTGTGGAAAGGGCTTCAGTCTACAGGCTGTCCCTGGGAGGCTCTGCTGATTGCCTTCATGTGCTCTATTTCTGGCAGCTCCTTTAGCGGCAGAGTCTTTCGAATGACCTTCTTGGCACTGGCTGCATCCCTCATCCTACCCCTGCTTGGAGCCATGAAGCTGCTGGAATCCCCCATCGACCCCCAGCCTCTCAGGTGAGCTCTCCGAAGTCCTCAGTGCCTTGGAGGGGAACGTGTGCTAGGCTGAAGTAGTTTCCAGGGAAAAGAGGCTGAGTCAGCCAGCCTGTGCTGAGGGAAATTATGAGAGAGGACGCTGTGGTTTCCTTAGGAGTTTTATGTTGATTGGATGTTACTCAGAGTATATGGGTGGTATTGTCTCTGTCGTTGTTGGAAAAGGCTTATAAACCAAGGACAGAAGTTAAAATAAGAAAAACTATGGGAATAGAGAGTTAACTTTAATTTTATTAAGTAGCAAAAATGCACATAAATGAAAGTTAAGTTACCTTGTTTAAATTCTGTAATTAACTGGATTATTATTTTTTTAGTATAAGTTTTCGATGCATAAGGAACCCACTCTATACATATCTGTCACATCCTAGCTTTTCCCTCAGCTTCCTCCCATCTCTGCTCATACCTTCCCAGTTCCTGTCCTGCCTGGAGGAAATAACCACGCTCACTCTGCCTGTTTTCCCTCCCGTCACCCTCCCCCACTGCAGCACCCCAGACCAGGGTGGTTATGGTGACAGCGAGTGCTTCCCTACCTGACTTCTGCTCTGTAGCTGGATGCTCCCTCCACCTCATGCCTTCCTTTAGGTCTGTGGGACTTTGTTCAGCGGGACAGGTTCCTACAGTGCTATGTCAGGAAAGCAGGGCCACATGCATGGGGGATTTGGTTACGCAGTGAGTAACTGATTTTTTTGAAAATCTAATTAGTATTTTTTTTTCCTAAGTTATCTTTAGCCAGTGGAGATCTAGGACTATGTAGTCCATTGTTACTTGGAAAAAGAGGTCCTTCTTATATGTTCTTGTTAGTGATTGTAGTGGTGCAGAGCCAGGCTCCTGCTGCTGTGTCGACCTCAGAGCAGGGGAAGAAAGTTGTGCATTCTGGTCAGTGAGGTCCTACCTCCCCATGAGAACACCCATGGGGTGAAGCTGCCTGAAGTTTACTGTAAATGGGCTGGGCAGAAGGCAGGCAGTGAGGGAGGGCTCTCCAGGAGATGGCAGAGAGCAGAGGCTCAGGAGCCTGGGGCCAGCAAGGAGGGCGGCAGGGCTTCTTGGGCAGTGGTCATGCATTAGGCAGTGTCGGGGAGAAGCCACAGGGCTTGGCTCTCCACTGTGGAGGGCAGAGAGACCGCATAGGCACAGTGATGATGCAGGGTCCCAGGGACACGGCTAACAGCACGGGGAGGCAGGAGCAGGTCGGCAGGGCTGTGTCCTGTGTCCTTGGCTCAGGACAAGGAGCTGCCATTGCCTCCCAGTGTTGGGTGAGGAAAGATGGTGACTGCAGGGTGGCACTGTCTGGACCTCACAGGGCTCCCCCAAGTGCCGTGAGGCCCAGCTCTGGTCCCTGCCCTCCTGCTGCTCAGATCAGGCCCAGTGTCTCTCCCTGCAGGTCTTCTGTGGCCCCGCCTCGGTGTGATTTATAGTCTTCTCTTAGCTTCTGATGGCCAGTTACCTTAATGGCTGTTGCTATTTTTTCTTCATCATCTTTTCACTTTCATACTGGTAGTAAATAGTTCTTTTGTACTGTGACAGCTTTCAGCTGCCAGCAGTACTCTTCCTGTTGGTCTCCAAAGTTATAGCAATGAAATCTCTTCTCTAAAATGCTGCATTTCCAGGACCTTCCATTTTACTTTAACTGATAAATGTGTTTTAGAAATGACTACAAGCATCCATATCCTCCTATGGAAAGCTACCCCTTGCTCCTTTCTGCGTGGAAGCCAGGGCCTGCCTGGAGTGCTTGTGGGTGGAGACTGGGTGCTGCTGCTGACTCAGTGTCCCCCAGATGGTGTGCCACAGGGCAGCGTCCTGGCCATGCACACTTGCGCACAACAGGCTTATCCCATCTGTGCTCGACAGAGTCAGAGAGGGAAGACTGGCCCTGGATCCTGGTCAGGCAGAACCATGGGGAGAAGTAGGATGAAGTCAGAAACCAAACATAAACAGCATTCCTTCAGAGTCGGCGGGAGTTCTGGCTTTAAGAAGAGTCTCTGTGAGCCAGGCATGGTGGCACTCGGGAAACTGAGGCAGAAGAAGGGTTGGAGGGATAGCTCAGTGGTAAAGCACCCCAGGTTCAGTCCCCAGCACCACACACACACACAGTCCCGTGGTCTAGCTGAAGGGGTGCTGCCTAGCCCTGCTTTCTAAGCTGCCCTTCATAGATGCCCCTGGTGCCCAGCAGGTGAATGCCAATGTCCTGGCATTAGCCATATTGATGCTTTCTTAGTTATTTGGTAATACGACCTCTTCTGACAGCTTTGAACTTTTTTTTTTTCAAATGTGTCTGGCAAGTAAGGGTATTATTGGGATGTGCTGTGTTTGTCAGAGAACAGGGAGTTGTGCATGTAATCAGTCCTCAACACACATTTTCCTGTGTGTTTTTGTGGATATGTCCCTGCAACTGCATTGTTTTACAGCTTCAAAGAACCTCCTTTGCTGCTTGGTGTCCTGCAGCCAAATACGAAGTTGCGGCAGGCAGAAAGGCTGTTTGAGAATCAGCTCATTGGGCCGGAGTCCATAGCAAATATCGGGGGTGAGTGAACGGGGACCGTGTGTGGTACCAAGAGGGTGGAGTTGTGGGGAGCGCCATGGATCCTGGAACAACGTCTGCCCCATGGGTGGCCCAGCATGTGTGGCCCTCGGCTCCTCTCCTGTGTCTGCCTGGTGTGATGTTTTGATGCTGACTGAGTTTGTCTCCAGAGGAATTTTACTGTGGTCAGGGTGCTGGGAAGGGCAGAGGCAGACTGTGGTTGTGACCCGTGGGTCATTTTGCAAGGTGGGTGGTGAACAGATGGCACTTTTCTTGGCTCTTTGGTCTTTGGCCTCACCTTGAGCTGGGGGTGAGTGGTTCTCTGTGTTTGAACTCTTTGGGTGGTGTCCACATACCTTCCAGCCTGCCAGTTTGAATCAGGTCTCTAGCAGCCTGGACAAGGCTTTTGTTGTTAAAATGTGAATTAGGCTTAGTACTGAAAAGACACGGTTAGTGAGAAGGTGAACAGACTACTTACCTGGTATGAGGGTTTCTGAGCAGCATCTTTGGGAATGCTGCTGGAGACTCCCGGGAGGGCTGTGATGCACACATCCTGCATGCTCCTGAGCTTCAGTTCCTCAGTCCTCACCCTGCTCCAGACTCTGTGGCCTGGGCTGCTGGACACGGGGCCCGCAGCCTGGCCCAGTCCCGCAGTTGTTGATTTGTTTTTGGCTGACGAAATTGTTGCAAGAAAAATAAGTATTTCATGATAGAACTTCATATTTTTCTTTAAAAGACGGCATTTATGTTAGTAAATTTCACTTTTTTTGGGTGCAAAATAAAATGCTGTAGTTTACAACTGGAACCTGTAGGAGGTGAGGCTCAAGCCAGTGGTCTCACCTCTCAAGAAGACCCCTGTGTCCTGCCTTTGCCCCCTCTCTCCTCACGGAAGGGCTGGCTACCCAATGGACAGCAGTCCTGGGTAGGCCCAGGGGGCCTCTCTGGTCATGCCCCATTGGCGTGCACATAGCATGGCACTGGTGACCTGTGGCTGCTGCGGCCCTGTTTGGGGGTGACCTGGTGTCCTGGGGGTGCTGGCAAGTCATTGATAGCACAGGAGAATTATCTTCATGTAACATGTTTCATCTGTTTTTGAGTAGAGTCTGTTTTTAAGAGCAGTGTTAGGCTCACAGCAACATTGAGCAGAAGGAACAGAAATTTTCCAGAAGGATTTTTTTGATCATCAGGAATGTGGTACATTTGGTACAGTCAGCGAACCCACTTTGACACTACCCCCAGTATCTTCAGTTTACACCAGGACTCATGCTTGGTGTCGTGTACTTTGTGGGTGTGGACAGATGTGTAGAAACATTTGTCCACCATTACAGCAACCTGCAGAGTGTTCTCACTGCCCTGCCCTCCTAGTCCCATCCTTCCCCTCCATCCTCGTCAGGTGCTCTCTGTACTGTCTCCATGGCGCTGCCTTGCCCAGCATGTTGTGGAGTAGGAACCAGGTAGTCTTTCCATGCTGCTTTCATTCAGTAATATGAATTTCAGGCTCCTCCATGAGGAACCTGAAATTCATGGCTTGACAGCAGATTTCTTTCTAACACTGAATCTAGTTGGTTGACTAGATGTATCATAGCTTATTTATCCATTCATCTACTGATGGATGTCTGCTCATTTCCAAATTTTGGCAATTAGAAAGAAGGCTGCTATAAACCTATGTGTCTTTTTTTATGTGTGAACTGTCTTAGTCACTTTACTTGTTGCTGGGACAAACACCCAAAATTTAAAGGAGAGGTTTGTTTTGGCTCCTTTTTTAGAGGTTTCAGTCCACAGTCTGCGGGTTCCAAGGGAGGACAGCATGGCAGAAAGGGCATGGTGGAGGAAAAGATGCCAACAGGAAGGCAAGAGCAAAGGGGGACCTGGGAGGAAGATAGACCCTTCAGGCCATGCCCCCAGTGACAGCCTCTTCCACCCAGACCCTACCTCCTGATGCAAGCCAGTTGTGAACCCCGTAATCCAGTCCACCTATGAGTTCATGAGGCTGTGAGGGACATTTTAGATTTAAAATAGCAAAACTTAAGTTTTTCAGTTGATTTGGGTGAATATACCTGAGGGTAGACCATGAGGTAAAGTAAGTTCAAATTTGTGGAATAACTGTGGACTGCTGTCCAGAGCAATTGTCCGGCATTCCTACTAGCGGGGAGTGAGCATCCCGCTGGTGTTCAGCATCTGTGCCAGTCTTTGCTATCCCTGTCAGCTTCCGGGCTTTCTCTTGAACTCGTCGTGGTATCTTCTCGATGTTTTCATCTGCATTTCTCTGATGACATGATACTGAACCTCTCTTACTTGCCATTTCTAGATCATTGGCGACGTGTCTGTTCAGGTCCTCTGCCCACTTTTGTAACTGGGTTATTCAGTTTCTTTGTGCTGAATTTTAAAAGTTTGTGGTATATTTTAGATAACAGGCTTTTATCAGGCGTGTCTTTTGCAAATAGTTTTTCCCAGTCGGTGGCTTGTCTGATTCTTTTGACAGCTTCTTTTACAGAGCAGAAGGCTTTGATTTTAATGAAGCCCAGCTTGTCAATTATTTCTTATGGATTTTACCTCTATCTTAAAGGTCATCATCATATCCAAGGTCACTTAGATTTTCTCATATGTTATCCTCTTGGATTTTAATAGTTTTGCATTTTACATAGAGATCTATGATCCACCTTGAGTCCATTTTTGTGAAGGGCATAAGGTCTGTGTCTGGATTAATTTTTGTACATATCCTGTTTTAGCACTAAATGTTTATTTCCAAATGTGGGAAACACTTTTTTTTCTCCATTGTATTGGCTTTGCTCTTTCATCAAGGATGGGTTGGCTGTGTTTATGAGGGTCTACCTCTGGGCTCTTTATTCTGTTCACTGCCCTAGCTGCCTGTCCTTTTGTTGCTAATCGGCTATTTTGATTGCCATATAGCTTTATGGTGAGTCTCGAGGCTGGGTATCATCAGTCTGTGGAATTCATTCTTCTTGTTAGTATGACGTTGACTCTTTTGAGTTTTTTGCCTGTCTTCGTACACTTAGGATCAGTTTGTTGATATCCACAGAACAACTTGCTGGTATTTTAACTGGGATTGCATTGAATGTAGGTCTACTTGGGAAGAGCTGACAGCTTGACAATACTGAATCATCTTACCCATTTATCCATTTCTTTGGTTTCTTTAATCATAGTTCATAGTTTTCTTCATGAAGAACTTGTATATTTTGTTTTATTTATACCTAAGTATATCATTGTTTTGGGTGCTGATGTAAATGATGTTTTTAATTTCAAATTCCATGTCCATAGTATTTAGAAATGTGATTGACTTTTGTATATTAACCTGGTATCCTGTAACCTTGTTACAACTGAATTACTTCCAGGAGTCATTTTGCTTGATTCTTTCAGGTTTTCTGCCTAGACAGTATGTCATCTATAAACAAAGACAGTTTTATTTCTTCCTCCCAATCAGTATACCTTCTGTTTTCTTTCTTACTGAATTGGCTGAGACCTCCAAGATGATAAAAAATAAGTGGTGAGAAGATGGCCTTTCCTTATTCCTAATCTCAGCAGGAGAGATTTGAATTCTTACAGCAACATTAGCTGTTGTCTGTGGATGGTCTTTATCAAGTTGGGGAAGCTCCCATCATTCCCAGCTTGCCGAGAGGTTTTTTTTTTCCCTCAGGATGGAGGGGAAATGTCAAATGCCTTTTCTGAATCTGTTGACACAGTCATGGGATGTTTCTTTTTTAGCCTGTTAATGTGATAGAGTACTTTAATTGACTTTTGAATGTTGAACTGGCCTTACATACTAGGGATAAGTCCTACTTGGTTGTGGTGTTTAGCTAATACTTTGTTAAGGGTTTTCGCATCTGTCTTCATGAGAAACACTGGTCTGTAGTTTTCTTATGTCTTTGTGTGGCTTTTTGTATTGGGGTAGTATTGGCCTCATAGAATAATTTAGGAAGTATTCTAACTGCTCTGTCTTCTGAAAGAAATTTTAGAGGAATTGGTTATAATTCTTAAATGTTTGGTAGAGTTCACAAGAGAACCCATCTGAACCCAATGCGTTCTGTCTTGAAAGATTGTTAATTATTCAGTTTCTTTAATAGGTATAGAGCAGTTTACATTGTTTGTTTCTCCTTGTGTAGTTTTAGCAGATCTTGTCTTTCAAGGAATTGGTTCATTTCATCTAATTTAGATATACCATTGTTCGTAATGTTCTTTTATTATCCTTTACGACCTATGAGATCTTTAGTGAAGGTCACATTTTCGTTTCTGATATTAGTAATTTGTATTTTCTCTTTTTATTTCTTGGCTTGCCTAGGCATTTGTCAGTTGTTGATCTTTTCAAGAACCAGCTTTTGGTTATTGATTTTTAAAAATTGATTTCCTGTTTTCAATTTCATTGATATCTGCCCTAATTAAAAAAAATTCTTAAGAAACAATTCTTGTCATCTGTTTATTTTGGATTTAATTTGCTCTTTTTTTCTAGTTTCCTAAGTTAGAAATTTAGATTATTGATTTTAAATATTTGTACTTTTCTAATATACCTATCCTGTGCTCTAAATTTTCCTTTAAGTAATGCCTTTGCTGCACCCCAAAAACTTTGATAAATCATATTTTCATTTTCATTAAGCTCAAAATAGTTTTAATTTCTCGTGAGATTTCTTTGACCTTTGACCTATGTTATGTAGAAGTACATTGTTTAATTGCTAAGAATTTTGGGATTTTCTAGCTGTCCTTCTATTACTGACTTCTAGTTTAATTCCACTGTGGTCCGAGAACAGACATTGTATGATTTCTGTTTTTTTAAATTTGTCAAGTGTGTCTTATGTTCCAGAATGTGGTCAGGGTTGTTGAATGTTGTGTGTCAGCTTGAGGAGGATGTGTGTAGTTGGCCCTCAGTCTCTGCCAGGAGCTGGCTCCAGGACCCCAGATGCTCGGGTCCCCCGTGAGCGGTGGCACAGCATTTGCTTAGAGTTGTGTATGTCTTCCTGTGCACTCTAAATCATCTCTCAATCACCTGTAGTACCTGAGACGATGTAAATACAATGTGAGTACTGTTGTATTTGAGGAATAATGGCAAAAAACTGGGTTCATTGTAGGCGCAGTTTTAAAAAGTATATCTGACGGTGGTTGGCTGGGTGCTAAGTTGTGGCCCTTGGGTGCAGAAGGCTGTTGCTGCTGACAAGGTCGTCCTGGATGTCAGCCACACCAGTGCCTTGTGCTGTGGTTGGGCTCAGCTGTGTCTTACTGACTCTCTGCTTGCCCGATCTGTCCATTTCTGGAAGAAGAGTGTTGAAGATGCCAGCCCACTTGGCCACAGTAGATTTCTTTTCTCCTTGCAGTTTTATTGGTGTTTGCCTCATGTATTTTGATTCACAATTTCTGTGTCTCCTCGGAGAATAGACTCCTTTATCTTTATGTACTGTTTCTCTTTACCTCTGACCACTTTCCTGGCCCTGTAGTTGCTCTGTCTGCAGTAGGGAGTGTTGGCGTGCTGTTCTCCATCCCTGTGCTGTTCATCTATATGTGTCTCTGTGTTAAAATGCGTTTCAAGGCAAAGCTGGGTCTTGTTGCTCCACTCTTCAGTTGGTTATTTAGACCATTGCTGTTTAAAGTGATTATTAGTATTTTGGATTAATTAATATCTACCATATTTGTTATTGCGTTCTGTTTTTGTTTCTATTTTTGTCTTCCTTTTCTGCCTTTTGTAATTTGAGCATTTTTATGATTCTGTTTTCTTTCTTCTTAGCATATCCCTTATAAGTTTCTTGTTACATTTTGTAGTGCTCACTCTAGAGTTTGCCATATGCATTTAAAAGCTTTGGGAATGTTCTAGGGGTTTGTTCGTGAGGGCTGTGCTTGCCTGCTCTGTCTTGGTCTAGTTTTAGTACACATGCTGCTGAAGTGAGAGCTTTGTGCTTTAATTTTACCCCAGGACTCCTAGCAGTTTCTGCCCTCTGTAGGCCATATCCCCTGTCCGCTTTGGACTGTTGTGAGATGGGTGTGACTGCACTGAATGCTGAGCAGCAGCTTGGGGCACAGCACTTGAGGGAAGCCTCGCTGTTCGTTTCACTGACTCACATGCGACACACTCTTGCCCACACATGGCACACTCAGGCTCAGGTCTGCGGCTGGCTTGCTGGCCCCATAATATTGTCATTGTAAGTCTTAAGGACTCTTGGACATTCTGTGATACCCCTTTACTTCATCTGCAGAACTGCTACTCTGCTGGGTTGTGGAAGGTGGTGTGGTCACAGTTCCTAGCTGGACCCTGAATGACCTTTCCTCTTTGCTTTGTAAACAGATGTGATGTTCACTGGTACAGCTGATGGCCGGGTTCTAAAACTTGAAAATGGTGAAGTAGAAACCGTCGCCCGGTTTGGCTCAGGCCCATGCAGTAAGTTGTGACTGTCGCTGGAAGTGTGCCCAGGGTAGAAATGCTTTTCTTGGAAGGCAGTTTTACCTGTGAAGAATGCTGGGTGTCTGTCAGGGGAATGTGCTCAGTGTCACCACATCTGTATTTGATACCTGGTCTCTGGGCCCCACTTGGTACTTCTTAGGGCTCTGCCCCTTCATGGTCCACTGGGCCTGTGGTCACTTTTGGGGTCACTTCAGAGGTTGATGGGTGTTGTGGGAGTGCTGGTAAAAAAGCAGGTGGTTTTGTTGTTACTCAGATGCTTAGGTGTAATTCCTGCACAAACATCCCAAGAAATCAGCAGTGCTGTTCAAAATTAAACACCCTTATGTCAGTCAGATTTTGGAAACCGTACAGTAGAACTGATAGTCCACAGCTTCTTACTAGTTATTTTTATTTTTATTTGTATTTTATGTTAGCATTTCTTTTTGTGGTGTGAGGACTAGATCCAGGCCTTATGCAGGCCAGGCAAGGACGCTCTGTCACTGAGCTAAACCCTCAGCCCTAGATGTCATTTTTATAGCGAGTTATTTTTATACAAGTGATGCATTTTCATTATGAAGTAGATACAGCACAAAATGACACAAACGTAACAAAAACAAAATAAAATCCACTGCAGACCTGCTTAGAAGTAATTGTTACTGACATCCGGGAGCAACTTTTCAGGCATCGTCCTGTGCACAGGCACCCACACTGCAGCTTCACAGGTGGTCTTACGCTCTGTGTTTGGGTTTTGGTTTGCCCTGTTCCACTGCATGTGGACACTAGGCAGCTACAGTGAGCTCTCAGCGAGCGGCGTGGTGAGCACCAGTGAGCCCCGCAGTGAACTCCCCACACCGAGTACCCCCGCGCTCCGTAGGTCCAGCGCCAGCACCCTGTCCTCTGTTGTGTGCATGCCACGTCTGTCCGTGGAGGGGTGTGGCACTGGACCCTGTGGTGGCTGCAGTGGCCTCCTGCAGCCCCCGACACCTGTCTCCTTCTTCCTAGAGACCCGTGAGGACGAGCCTGCCTGTGGGAGGCCCCTGGGCATCCGTGTGGGGCCCAATGCCACTCTGTTTGTGACCGACGCGTATAAGGGGCTGTTTGAAGTCAACCCCCAGAAACGTACGTCACAGTGACTTGTTTGCCACCGCGATGATTTCCAGTCTTCCGTGTGTGTGAGTGGGATTGGTAGGATTTGTTACAGTCGCTGAGATCCTGCCGAGGTTCTCACTCATCCGGCATTGGCTGCTTGGCGGCTGGCGTCAGTCCCTGTTGCTGCAGGCCCTGCCCTGCTCGCCCTGATGGTGGGATTTTAGCCTGAGGGTCTCAGAAGGGCTTGCTCTGAGAGTGTTAGAACTCTTTTCTAGCTCTCTGTCATGTCCTGTTTTTCTTTTGTCTTTCAACTGCTCTTCCTCCACCCTTTCTGTCCCCTGACTGGTTGTCCTGTTACCGTGACCAGGGTTACAGCTTTTCACAGTACAGGGCGTGCCAAGGATGAGGCCCTGTGGTGGGCCATCAGGCACCTGCCCATCTGCGGGCACCTATGCTTGGGTACCTGTCCATCTGTGGGCAGCTGTCCATGGGCACTCATCCATCCGTAGGCACCCATCCATCCGTGGGTGTCCATCTGTGGGACTGAAGATTGTTCCTGGGAAGGGTTCTCCTCGAGGAAGTTAGCCTTTGCACACTCATCACCTGTCAGCTGATGGATGCGCCATTCTGACTACAGGAAGGAATCCCTCTTTTTTTTTTTTTGTGGTGCTGGGGATCGAACTCAGGGCCTTGTGCTTGCGAGGCAGGCGCTCTAATCACTGAGCTAACTCCCCGGCCCAGGAATCCCTCTTCTGACATGAGACCCAGAGAAGTTCATTTTAACTTTCTCCTTTTACATCAGTTGGGCTGATTAATATTTTGGAATCATTGAGAAACAAGTTCTCAGACTGGAAGCCAGTCTTTTTCTCTTTCTCTTTCTCTTTCTCTTTCTCTTTCTCTTTCTCTTTCTCTCTTCAGGGGAAGTGAAGTTGCTGCTGTCCTCTGAGACACCCATTGAGGGAAGGAAGTTGTCCTTCGTGAATGATCTTGCCATTACTCGGGATGGACGGAAGATTTACTTCACTGATTCCAGCAGCAAGTGGCAGAGACGAGATTACCTGCTCCTGGTTATGGAGGGCACTGACGATGGGCGGTAGGTGTCCACTTGTCCTCCTCCAGCCAGTGCCCAACAGGTGACCTCGAGGATTGACAACCTCTGGAGTCGTGGTGGCTCCACAGCAGGCTCCCTCACTCCCTCTTTGAAGAAATGAAACAGCATGGGCTAGCACACCTTGGATAGTGTGGACAGGGTACTCACAGGCAGCTGGTCCTCTGGAGGCCCTGGAGCTGCAGTGCTGGCCTCCCTGGGGCTGACCCAGCTCCAGGGCTGCACAGCAGCCAGGCCTGGCCACCCGCAGTGAGGAGTCACCTCCTGGAGGGGAGCAGGGCTGGGCTGCATGTGCGCAGACCCTCCCCTATGACTGTGCCTGCTCCGCAGCCTGCTGGAGTATGATACCGAGACCCAGGAGGTGCGAGTGCTCCTGGACCAGCTGCGGTTTCCCAATGGGGTGCAGCTGTCTCCTGAGGAGGACTTTGTCCTGGTGGCAGAGACAACCATGGCAAGGATACGCAGGTGTGTGCAGTGTCCCTGGGCGGCCAGTGCTGCTGTGGGTGGAGACCAGGCGGGCGGGATTCTGGGGTGCAGCAGGCGCCCTTGCCTTTGTGTCCTGTGGGTGGAGCCACCCTCGAGGGTAGGCTTCCTCCTCTACTCCAGCTCCCTGGGAATTGTGGTCTGCAAGGGTCTCCTCTTAATGCCAGCATGGCCGAGTCCCCTTTCCCTGCACTCAGGGCCTCGATCTCCATGTCCTTCTCCTTGGATGCTCTCGAGGGACACCCCCACAGTGGTTCCATGCCTATGGCTGGACTGGGACCTGTTGGGTGCTCGGCTGAGTCTTCTTGCTTTGACTGGGGCTGCTCTCACTGCCTCCATGAAACCTTCCAGGGTCTACGTGTCGGGCCTGATGAAGGGTGGGGCCGATGTGTTTGTGGAGAACTTGCCTGGATTCCCTGACAACATCCGGCCCAGCAGCTCTGGGGGCTACTGGGTCGCCATGTCCGTCATCCGCCAGAACCCTGGGTTCTCCATGCTGGATTTCCTATCAGAGAAGCCCTGGATCAAAAGGATGATTTTCAAGGTAGCTAGAAAACTATAGTTAAAAAAAAAAAAGTACAATGAAAAATGAATCTAATTATGATCTTTTTGACCTTTATACCCCTAAAAGTTCTAGTTCTCATAATCTTCGGTACTTGAGATATATACTTAAAATACACTTTGTTCTTCATTCTGAAATGTAAATTTATATGTTTGAACCCTTTGATCTCCCCCATCTTTTCCTTCTGGTTTCTGTTTCTGGGAATCTTCTGTCACCCCTGCTTGTTGAGTTCTGGGGCCCCCAACCCCTGGTCAGTCTTGGCTCCCTCCTCCCTGGCCTTCTCAGGTACCCCTGCCCTTGCCCCACCCCCTGCCACGTCTTTCACGGAGGAAATGGTCATCAGGTGTGTCTTCTTGCCTTCCTGTGGCCAGCGGGGAGCCCTCACCTTGGCCTGCGTTCTGCCCATTTCCTCCCGCACTCTCCATGGGGTCTGCCCTTGGCCTCCTGACACCTACACTGCTATAAAAACACTGCCCACTGCCAGTGGCACCCATGGCCCCTTTAGCACCCCTCACCTGTGACCCTGAGGCCTGTGCTACCCACCGTGCTGCCGGGACACCTTTATCCCTGGGCTCTGGAGCCTCTTCTGGCCACTGTGGTCCTGGTCCCCTGCGCATCCACCCTGCTCAGCCTGTTGATAGCCTGGTTGCATTATTGTGGGCAGTCTTAGGATGCCTGTGGCAGCGGGAGCAACCCTGCTGGCTGCGGGGCTGGGTTGGGGTCGGGACCCAGAATCAAGTGCACGCTCAGTGACTGGTCCTGAGGCCCTTGGCACACGGCTTGGGCTGGAGGGCCAGGCCGGGCCAGGCTGGGAGTGGTGCTCCTGCCTCAGCAGCCAGTGTGCGCTGAGTCCTGACTGGAGTCTGCAGCTGCTAGGGGGTGCGCCTGGGTCCCAGGGCCGGGGACGCGGTGCTGGCTGCGGAGGTGTAGGTTTCAGAGGCTTTAGAAAGTGACCGCTGGAGCAGAAGGGTGGGATCTTCAGGGTAAGATGGAGAGGCAGGGAGGAAGGCTGTAGGCACGGAGTCTCTGGCATCCTGTAAGTTGTCATGGAGCCTGTCCCTCCCTGGTGAGTCTTCTAGAGCTGTCCGCATTTCCTGAACAGGGAGGTATGACTCGTGGGGCACCTGCCAGTGTTTGGGTGGAGACCTGCCATTCATTCCACTCCTGTTGGCCATCCCTGCGTCACAGCCTCCTGCTGGGTCCTTCTCTCTGCAGCCGTCATCCCCTCCTCATGTGTTCCTGCCTCAGCCTCCTGGTCAGCCCCGTACCTGGTGCCCGGATGTGTCCCTGCAGCAGGGTGGTGGCAAGGGCCATGTCCAGGGCTGTCAAGTGTCATGTGCCTGGTGTGTTGAACTCGCCAGGCTGTCTTTTGAGCAGGGCTCTCTGGGGTCTCTGTGCCTCGCACCCTGCATGCCCGATGTTCTTTGACCCCTCCAGGGGCCCTGTGGATTCCTGTGAAGCTGTGCTGGGCCAAGGTCGCCTGCAGCCTTGCCTTTGGTGTGGGACTTGGTTTCTGCATGTTCGGTGTGACAGTGCGGTTGTCCCGAAGCTGGTGTGGCCTCTTCGGTCTGTGGGGTGCAGGTGCAGGGACCCTGGCCTTGCACCTGGGTGGTGAGGGCTGTGGGGTCACCTGTGTGTGGCCCTCTCAGGTCAGAGAGCTGCTCCTCTGTGCTTCTCCCCAGCTGCTCAGTCAGGAGACGGTGGTGAAGTTTGTGCCGAGGTACAGCCTGGTTCTGGAACTCAGTGACAGCGGCGCCTTCCGGAGGAGCCTGCACGACCCTGACGGGCTGGTGGCCACCTACGTCAGCGAGGCGCACGAGCACGACGGGCACTTGTACCTGGGCTCCTTCCGGTCCCCCTTCCTCTGCAGGCTCAGCCTGCAGTCGGTCTAGGCCTGGGCACGGCAGGGAGCTGGAGCAGCCGTGGGTGCAGCTGTACCAGCACCTGTGGGTCCTTGAAGGCACGGATGGAAAGGCGGCTGCAGCCTGGGGGGCCCCTCTCCTGGGAGTGACTTTACCTTTAGAGGGAAGGTCAATTCATAGAAAGCCACTTTCTACCCTATCTCTAGGCACTGTCTTTCTCTGGGATGTTGGGTAACTTACACTGTCCGTGGGGCTCAGGACACATCGGGGGCCAGAGCCACCGATGAGCTGCCGGGGCCTCACTGCTGCTCCGGGTATGTCCTGAGGCTTCGGCGTCCCTATTTAAAGGGAGCGTGCACTTATGGGGTGGCACGGAAGGGCTTGGAGGTACAGCGTGAGTGTGGGGGCTGCAGGGAAGCCCTTGGCTCTTTGAGACACTGCCTGGGTGCCCCCACCACGCGTGGGGTTCTTGCAGCCTCACCTGCTGCCACTTGGACTCTCTGCATGCCACAGGTTTCCAGACCTGGGCAGACAGGAAGGAAGGGCCTGTGGATCTAGGGGTGGGAGGCCTGTGTGGGTTTTTTCCGTGAGTACTGACCCTGAGGGAGTCTGTGCCACAGCGTCTATCTGGGAATGTGCTGTCTCCACCTTTGTTCTACCCCTCGCACCCCATCTGCTGTGCATGTGTGATGTCCTATCTTCCACTAGTGTCATATCCCCAACTGCTATACATCTTGACAGGTTGACACACTGGTCTTAATTTTGATAATAAATAGTTTTAAACTCACTTTGGTGCTCATGGTGTGGCCTGGGACCACTTTTCCACTGTAATCATTTCACAGTGACTGAAGTTTGGTCCCTCAGTGTTAATGGGAGGGCCGTCCTGGGCAAGGTGTTGGGGCCACGTGGCTCATCAGTTTGCCCAGGAGACTGCAGCCTTCTGAGGTCCTGACTGTGGCCTTGGTGCCGGTTCCCCTTGGGTGGGTTGGCGCTGCTTCCCTACTGCTGTCCAGCTGCCACATGGGCTGGGTCCTGGAGCACCAGGTGCTTTCTTTGCCAGGTGCTTGGGGAATGTGTGTGGGATTGTGTCTCTGCAAGTGTTTGGAACAACTCGATGGGGGCAACAATTTGAGTAATGTTAGCGAAATTCAGAGGTGTGGACAGCTGTGGTAATTGAACCGTTGGCCTCATCCTCTGCCCACCCTTCAGGGGCTGGTGGTTGGGTGAGGCGACCTTGCGTCATGTGGAACACACCACTGTGAGTAGAGGCAAGAACCACCGCAGCCTAGATGAGGCAACGTGTTTCCTGACAGGATGGCCATTAGTGTTGTTCACATGCCCGCCTGGAGGAAGCATGTAGCTTCTAGACAGCCCGCACTGTGCCTCACACATGGCTCTCATAGCTGCAAGGTGAATGGAGCCTCTCTGTGTGCTGTGCCTGTGGCCAGCGTCTTGGTTCTCCTGTGCTCAGTTCTTGCTGGTGAGGAAAACCTGACAAGTTGTTTTCACAGTTTTCAGCAGAGGCATCTTGATTCTGACTGAGATACTGGTTCTCTGTGAGTGTTACTTCCTGTGTTATCTGTAGATTGGTAGGATGAGGTGTGGCAGGCTTCTCACGCATGAAAGGGCCTTACACTAAGGTAAATGGGTATTGTGCTTTGACTCAGGTGATTCATCTTTGTAACAGACAGGCCTCTGCTGTCTGTTATAAAAATTCAGTCAGGATTTAATTACTGACTTTCCTAGGACCCCTTTGAGATTTTATTATCTTGTAGAATGCTATACAGTTGGTTTTTTTTTTTTTTTTTTTTGGTGGTGCCAGGGATCGAACTCAGGCCCTTGTGCTTACAAGGCAAGCACTCTAATCACTGAGCTAAATCCCCAGCCCCCAGTTTTTTTTTTTTTTTTTTTTTTTTTTTTTTTTTTTTTTTTTTTTTTTTTTTTTTTTTTTTTGTGGTGCTAGGGATCGAATTCAGGGCCTTGTGCTTGCAAGGCAAGCACTCTAACCACTGGGCTAAATCTCCAGCCATGCTATACAGTTTTGAGAGTTTTTCATGCATACTGTCTTTTGAGACAGGGTCTTGCTGTGTTGCTTATGGTGGTTGCCAACTCCAGGGCTGAAGTGATCCCTCTACCTCAGTCTTCCAAGTAGCTGGGCCTACAGCTGAGCCCCATACCTGGCTGTGCACACTGATTCCTGGCATGCAAGGAGATGTGGCCTTGTGCAGGTGGGAACACTGGGCACTCCTGCTGCCAGGGCAGGAATGTGCTGTGTGGCTGGACTGGAACAGGTGGCCCTCAGGGCCTGGCTGGGTGGTAGTGTGTAGCCCTACCTGTGGCACAGCAGAGTGTTCTGGGGTGCTCAGGACTCGGGGTAGCTGGGCATCAGTGTCGTTTGAGTGTCACTGGTGTCCCCTGGGTGTAGAAGGAGTGGAGTTTATGGAGCATTAATTAGAGGCCGACCCTGCCACCTGCAGGGGCAGCTGAGCTGAGCAGACATCTGTATGTGCCCTGGAGCCGGCTGGAAAGCGCCAGACCTGCAGGCAGCTCTTCAGCGTTTGGCCTGTTTTGGTTAGTTTGAGATGCCAAACTAAAGTACTGCTGTTTTGGTCACACTCCTGGTGTGCCTTAGGAGCTGGGTTTAACCTTGCATTTTCTCAGTGACAGTGATGCTCGCTGAAGCAGTGTCCCGGTAGTGTCACAGTGATTCCTTCTGTGTCAGTGTAAAGCTGATAAATTAAAAAAACTAGATTGCAAAACTGGGCAAAGCTGGGTTGGCAGCATGGGATGCCAGGCCGTCGTTGGCTGACGTCCCCTCCATCTCCTGGGTGTCCCTGTCACCCGGGTTTGGGTCTGCCACTGTTGGGCGATGCCTGGGAGCAAGGGGTGTCTGTGCAGTGATGGGGCCTGGGGTGGTGTGGGCGTGCGACACTGGGTTGGGGGCTGGGTGAACACAGCCGCAGCTGCTCACTGGCACGGGAGTGGGTGTCTCCAGGGCGGGTCTGAGAGGCAGCGCATTGCAGCTTCCGGAAGTCTGTCTAGCCCCAGTCCTCCCTACTTCCTGCGGCTGGTGAGGAGGGACATTTTCTTCTGGGATGATGATGCCATGATGTGGTGTCAGTGAGCCTCACCTGGTGTCTGTCCACAGACCTGTTACAGGCCCGGGGTGCGGGTAGGGCACGGCCAAGGGGTGCTGGTTGGCTTACCTCAGTAAGAAAGGGGTGTGCCTGTCCCCAGATGGTGCACTGAGAGCCAGGTGCAGGCCGGTGTGTGGGCCGGCAGGGTGGATTTGAGCTTCTGTGGGGGACAGCTGGGGTCAGGACACCTCTGTTCACTGTGCTCGCTCTGACTTGGGAGGTGAGGCCGGCTCTAGCTGCCCTCTGCCTCCACCACCTGCTGGGCTGTGGGGTCCACGGGGCCCTGGTGAAAGCATTACCTTTGGGGCTGGTGGGGCCTTGTTTTGTTTCGCTGCCTCCCCCGTGCCCGAGTGATGTGCAGGGGACAAGGCCAGCGCAGCCTGCTGTGAGTGGGAATTTGGAACTGGGTGAGACGCCCCAGAGAGTCAAGTTTCCCACATGTGTGATACAGGTTGTGTCCTACTCTGTTCTGACATTTAAACTGTTGGCCCCTAGGCAGCAAAGGACTGGGTGAGCCCTGCTCCCTGCTCCCCGCAGGTGCCCACCTAAAGCCTGGCCCTTGGTCTTCAGGGCCTCTCTGCCAGCAGCTGAGCACTGGGCAGCCCCCTGGGGCCCCACGGAAGCAGCCTACACTTGCCAGACCTTGAGGGGAGGGGCCTGGCGAGTTTGCCTGGCCTTCCTGATCCTTTTGGCACAGGTAACACACTGCTGGCCTGGTGGTGGGTGCCTCTAATCCGAGCTACTTTGGAGACTGAGGCAGGAGATCTGGAGATTGAGGCCAGCCTGGGCAATATATTGACACCCTGTCTCAAAAAATGAAATGGGCTGGGTGTGGAGCTGAGTGGTAGTGGCCCTGGGTTCATTCCCTAAGACCTCATGAAAAAGTGTCTCACAGCATTGTTTAAGTCATCAGCACTGTATTGATTCCTGAATTTGCCCAGGAAAGGTCAAGATCCGTAGCACACTTGGTCTTCCACCAGGGTGGTGATCCTAGTGGCTGAGACCAGGAGATAGACTTGGGCTCTTGGTAGATTCGGGGCCCCCTGTACCACCCATCCTGGGATGGAGTCCAGGGCGTTGCGGCAGTGAAACCGATCTCAGAGGACATTGGGACAGGATGGATGTGGCCTGGGCCGTGGTGCTGCTGTTGTGCCTCCCAGGCCTCTGCCAGCAGGGGTCATGACCTCGGGGCTGGGGTCGCAGGTGTCCACAGCACATGCTGCATCCAGAGGCAGAAGTCAGTGGCAACGCAGCACAGGCACCTGGACCCACCGGAGCCAGGGGATGACCCAGACCTCGGAGTAGCACCACAGGGTCTGAAACAGAGGAGGGGCTGAGACCCTCCCCCTTGCTGCCTGGGCCCCGCCACCTGCCCAGCCCTGGTGCCCCACAGCTCCTGGGCTAAGAGGTGTGTACACATGTGTGCTTGTGTGTGTGCTGTATTCACATGTGTGTACACATGTGTGCTTGTGCATGTGCTTGTGTGTGTGCTTGCCAGAGTGGTCCTCACTGAGGGGGCCTTCTCTGCTCCTAGTTTTTATTTTGAAAACTAGACCTACAGAAAAGTTGAAAGAATGATTCAAGAATAATTTTCACCTCTATTTGCGTTCATGGATTGTTCAGTTTTACCACATTTGCCTTCCCTCTTCAGAGTAATGACCCATCACATGCCACTGTCATGTGCACCTGTCACACCTGCTGCGTGTGATAGCTGTCATGCTGTGACACACGTCTCACACCTGTCATTTCTGAGTTATCTGAAGGTCCTGTGCCATTCTCCCCTACAGAGCTGGAGGACTCTGCGTCTCCGAGACATGGGCAGGGAAGGGCGTGGGTCTGCCCTGCGAGGCGGGACCTGCTGCCCTCCCTGTCCCCATCTGGGTGCCGAGGGGCAGGAAGGCAGCCTGGCACACTTACCCGCTGCAGGGCAGGGCTGGTTTGGAAGTCACAGTAGTCCAGAGCAGGGTGTGAGGTCTTCCTGCACATAGTCCTGCCGATCTGCACCTCTAGCATGTACTTCAGGCCTTTCACCACCTGGGGAGTGGAGGTGGTGGCCTGGTGACCCTGTGTACCCAGGGGGATCCGCAGGCTGAGAGGAGGAGCTGGGCGCGCTCAGTGCCTTCCTTGAGGATGACACCAGCCCAGGCCCCCTGGCCCCTCCCTCAAGCCACTGACCCAGGAGCCTGAGGGGGCCTCCTGGGAGCTGTGAGTTTGGAGTTTCACAGCGGCCTTCTGCTCATCTCTCCTGTGGAGCAGGGAAGGAAAGTTCCTCAGAATTTAGAGCCTCAGACTCTGCAATACCATGTGAAACAAAGTACAAGGGACCCTGTCCCGCCCCTGACAGAGGACCCTGGGTACTTGCCCCGGCAAAGCCATGGCCCTGGGGTGAGGTGCTGGCCACACTCAGACTGTCCTCAGCTGCAGGTTTCCCAATATGAGAATATGCATGCTTGAGTTTGCATGGCCAAGGACAGTGGGAAGAGGGTGACCCAGGGCCATGCTGCTGTGGATGCCTCCAGCCTTTAGGCTCCACCTCCTCTCCCGAGCACTGCACATGTGGAGTGTGGGTATCATCTCAAGCCTGCCTCCCACAAGGTCCCTGGACTCTGCAGATGGCTCCTGAGGTGTCCCCTCCCTGTCTTGTGGCTGTCAATTGGCCATGCTGACAGGGATGAGCACAGCTGGGAGGGAGGGTATTGAGAAGTCACTGGGAAGAGTGGAGCTTCTGCAACCTGGGGCAGAGCAGGTTTGAGCCAGCGTGCGGTGGGACAGCAGTCGGGTGAGTGGTGCCTGGGGCCAATACCTGGGGCTGAGGTGAGGAGGGGCTGCTCCAGGAGCCCGGGTGCAGGAGCTCCCCCATCCAGGAGTCTAACTGCAGGAGCCCAGCCGCAGGACCTGTTGCACCCATGCCCCTCCTGGTCCAGGAGCAGTCAGCCTCCATGCCCAGCCTCACCTGCAGCAGAGCTCTGCTGATGCGGGCCTCCTTGTACAGGAAGATGTCGTTGGTGCAGTTGTTGAAACGCTCTACACTGTACCTGGCTGCTTTGAGGACTCTGGGGTCGTTGGTCTTTATTGGTTTGGGAGATCCTGGCTGGATATCCAAGTTAAGGTCCTGAGAACAGAAATCTGAGAGAAATGAAGAAGGAGGTTAGCAGGGCACATGGCCCAAGGCCATGTGTCCCCTTTGGGGCCACCCAGGTCTCTGCTGCCCTAGCACTGTCTACCTTCACCTGTACAGACTCACCTGTGCACCTCTCATCTGTCTGCCCCTCACCAGTACACCCCCATCTGTGCACCCCCACTTGTGCACACTTACCTGACCCTGTGAACACTCGTCTGTATACCCTCTTATTTGCTACCCCTCACCTGTACAGACTCACCTCTGTCCCTCACCTGTGCACTCACCTGTCTACTCACCTGTACAGACTCACCTGTCTACTCACCCGTGCAGACTCACCTGTCCCTTACTTGTGCATCTCACCTGTACACTACCCCTCACCTGTGCACTACCCCATCACCTGTGCACACCCATCTGTACACTATCCCTCACTTGTGCTGTCACCTGTATACTCTCACCTCTATACTCTCACCTATCTACTCCTCACCTGTGCACTACCCCTCGCCTGTCTGCTCCATACCTGTGTACTATCCCTTACCTGTGAACACTCACCTCTCTTTCCCTTACCTGTCCTCACCTCTCTGCCTCTCACCTGTGCACCTGGCTAGCACCCCTCCCCTGCCACATGCACCTCATGTACATGTCCACAGCCCACAGCTGCCCCACACTGTCCTCAGAGCCAAACACAGGAACCACAGAGAGGGGGTAGCCCATCCTCCGCCTGCTGCACAGCCCTCCGGGACCCAGGACTCCCAGCATGTAAAGGGGACACTGAACATGCCCAGAGAATGGGGTGTGCACAAGATGTGGCCCTAGGATGGCCATCTACTGCAGGCCTTGGGTGTGTGAGCACCCCCTGAAACTGTCTTGGGAGTGTCCCTGCTGCCCTTGTGGCCTCCCAGCTTGGGGGTCCACGAGCTCTGACACCGTAGCCTGGGGGCCTCATCCGGCCACGTCAGCAAAGGGGAAGCACTGTGGCCAGTAGGGTGACTCCTGTTCCTCCCCTGTCCCTAGATCAGATTGGTACATGGGGGTGGCAGATAGTGTGGAGTCCTTAAACCCTAGCACAGGCAGATAGCAGCTCCCTTCCCTCCAGGAGGAAGTTGCTGGGCACTTTCCCCACTTCCCTCCTTGGCACCAGGGTGGGGGACAGGGATTTGTTGGGGTCAAGGATATGGCCCAGAGGGGATCCTGGGGAGGAGTCCAGGGTCTTTGGGGTCACTGTCACTCCAGGCCCCCCGCTGAGCTGAGTGCTGATCCCATTTGCCTAGTGCTGCCCTAGCTATGTGGCTGGTCCCCTTCCCTGAGAGCGGAAGGGGCCACTTGCCATGCCCTTGAGCCCTGAGTAGCACCCACCCTACACCCTACAGGTTGGGAGCCTGAAGCTTCCCTGTCCCTGGTCATCCTCACCACTAGGGGGCAGCCTTTCCACAGCCCTGGGCCCAGGAACCCGGGGAACCCTCCAGAGGTGGCTGCTGTCCCCCTGCAGGCCCAGGCTGTATTGGTAAAGATGGTCCCAAATGTCCACTGTGGCCAAGTTCTGCCGTTGGGGACGTATGGCCGTGTGACGGGGAAGCCACTTGCCCTGGTGGCCCTGCCTCAGTTTCCTGGCACTGCAGCATCCTCTTCCTTCTCCCTGTCTCACCCCGTGGCCCTCAGGTGCAGACTACAGGGAGTAGGGGGCAGCCACCCCTGGGGGCAGAAAGCGGGCAGAGAAGCCCTCCCTGTGAGTACAGTCTTCACTACGTCCATCTGTTCCCTTCCAGAGTGGTCTCAGTCTGCACAGGAGCTGGAGCCTAGGGACACAGGACACACAGGACGCTTCCCTGCCCTGGACCCAGAGCTCCGCGACCCCGTCGCCACCCACCCTGCACCCCTGCACTGCTCTACCCCTCGGCCCCCTTCCCTGCCTCAGGCTCCAGGGGAGAAGTGGCAGGGACCCCCTTACCTGGGGAGGCCCTGCAGGAGCCCGCAGCGAGGCAGCAGAGGGCAAGCAGCATAGCCAGTCGCATGGTGAGGGCAGCGCCTGGCAGCGTGGTGCGCTGGGCAGTGGCAGGCGGAGCCCTGTGCACCTCGGGTGGGCAGGCGGTGCTGCACAGCTGGGGCGGGTGGTTTCTTGCTGAATCACTCTAACCAGAAGCTCCTCACCTCCAGCTGTGGGCTACAGGGGCAACCGCTTCCTTTATAAAGTTTCCAGGCACGACTGCGGATTGGGGGAGGAGGAAGAGGCAGATCTGCGACCACGGGGGGATTTCTGACCCGGAGCCACACGTGGTAGAAGGCCGTACAGATGGGATGAGCAGGGTTTTCAGATGCAGTGGCAAGGAGTTCCCTCCTCCAATTTATGCCACTTCCCTCCCGGGTCAGGCGTCCGCGTGGCCCTGGCAGACTCCTGCACTGGCATGAGCGGGCATTACCTGGGAACAGCAGGAGAACCTCGGGGATGAACAGATCATGTGCGTTCGTCCTCCATCGAGAGCCGCGCAGGGACTGCTGATTGTGTAATCGCTTCCCACCTTAGGCTCAGCGCCCCCAAGGGAGAAGACAGCCTGTGGCCCGGAGGCCTGGTGCCGTGGTGGGGCTCCATTCCCACGCCTGGCCCGGGAGCCCTGTCCTGTGCTAGAGTTCGAGTCTGGGCTAGGGTTCTTAACCCCTGGTCGGCCGTGGGTGAGGAGCAGCCTCTCTGAGCCTTAGTTTCCCCCGGGAGACTACGGTGAGGCCTGGGAGCTTCCTCAGCGGCAACACTGTGGAGCTGGAATAGCCAGCAGTCAGGCCCACACCCACCTTGGAAGGGTGTGCGTGGCCACCACTGCCTGGCCACCTGGACACTCGGACTCCGAGCCAGGCATCCCCTTGCCGTGGCCTGGGGCTGCTCTGCCCCGGTGGTCTGCTGGGTCACTGGAACGGCAGACGGGAGACCTGGGTTTGGGGCCTGGATGGGCTGCCTGGTCAGGTTCCTGGAGTGACGGCTGTCACCAGGAAGGGTTTGTGCTTGCACGGTGGACGGCCGTGGTGATGGCCCTGTAGCCAGATCCTCCCTGCTGGCTGCCAGAGGTCATGAGGTGGGACTCCGGGACTCACTGTGCCCAGTGCTGTAGTGTTTCAGGTTCCCCCAGACTAGGAAGAGCAGTGGAATTCCCAGCAGGAAATGGTGCTGGCACTCTGGCGCCTTCCAGCATGGTCACAACGCCTACTGACTGGGCTCCTGACCCCTCTTGTGGGAAGCCGCTGCCAGGTGGCCGTATACAGGGCTTTGGGTCATTTTTGGAATCTGACATAGAATGAGCCTGTCTGGGTGAGTGGTGAAACAGCACACAGGCTCTGGTGCAACGTGCTCCTCACTCCTGGGCTGCTGCACTCTCCAGGCCTGAGCTGGTTGAACTTCAGCCTCCTTGAGGGGTCTGTTGTTAAGGTCAGGGCCCCGAACACAAGAAACGGGGTCCTGTGGGAAGACTGAGCCCTCCGTTCTGTCGGGTGTTCTCTGCATGGAAGAGGCGCCCACTTGTCTGAGGTCACCGCCTGCCCTGGGACACTCCGGGTCTTGGTCTTGGTACCCATTCCACCTGTGCCTCTGTGTCCAGCATGAAACCAAGTCCCTTCCACCCTCAGAGTGCGGTGCAGCGGGGCCACGTGCAGGCTCACTTCGTGATGGGGAGCTTGAGCTTGCTGGGTACACAGGCAAATCAGGGGCCTGAGTAGGAATGGACGCAAGGGCCGGAGTGCTGGTGGAGGGAACGGAGCAGGGGTTGAGTTGAATGAGCTCTGCTCACCTGTGGTGGATTGATTACAGTCAACTTGAGCAGGAAATTCAGCATGGTTCTGGGTGCAGAAAACCCACCCGAGGGTTAGGGTTAGGAGTGTGGAAAACTGCAGGCGGCCGTTTCCCAGGAGAAGCTGTGTTGTGGCTGGTTTCCCAGAAGGACCTCGGGGCCTTGCTGCTGTTTGCTTTAGGGGAGCTCTGGTCTTCATCTCTGCCGTGAGTGTCATATCCCGGCTCCAGTATAGGATTCTTCAGCCTTTTACTTAAACGGGACTTAAACGGGACATTGCCACAGGCTCAAAGCCCTTGATTGGATATTTCTCGGGTCCCCAGCACACTCTCTTGTATTTGGCTTGTATGTGAATGTTGTAACTTGTGAATGTCCTGTATTAAATCTGCTCTCTTGCAAACCATTGGCTCTAGAGACCATCTGCCTGATACAGCACCTGAGGGCCGGGTTGATGTGGTTCCTTGGGAGCAGGAGCGAGGAGCCCGTTTGGTGGGAGCATGGGCTGGAGATGGCCATGTCGCTGCCCAGCTTGCGTGGGGGAAGCGCCTCTGCCTGGGGAGGGACCTGTGGGGGAAGGGGTCCCCATCTGGCGGGGTGGGGTGGAGGCAGGATGTGGTCTTCTGGCCTGAGCCGATTGTGTCCCCAGGTGCTGAGCACGGCTGCTGATCCCACAAAAGCTTCCTCTCTGCTTGGTTCCACTGGCAGAGCTGGTGGTGGGTGCCCTTTGAAGCCCTGTTTGCCAGCTCTCCAGCCTGGTGTGTAGTTAGCCTGCAGAGACTCTGGGAATGGTGTGCAAGTGTGCTTGGGCACGCGTGTGCGCGTGTGTGCTCCCTGTACCGTTTCTGTGCTGGGACGGGATTTCTGCTTGCTGGGCAGACAGCACTGCCAGGCTCTGTGCTGAGCCTCGGGCCTCCCTCCCGTCCCTGTCCTTCCGCCCCTTCCTCCCTCCCTCCCCAGTCAGACCAGACGGGGGGTGGCGCTCTGTGACCTGGGAGGCCTCTTGCTGTGCAGGAGGGGCACGGGAGGCTCCTGTCCTAGACACCACGCGAGGGACACAAACGCCAAGGGACCAGGTCAGGTGTCACCAGTGGCCTCTGCTTCCCCTCTGCTCTGCTTGTGGCTCTGACTGCTGTGTTTGGGGAATGAAAGCTCAACTTGTCCCAAGCCACTTGACCTGTAGGGAGAATTTTGTCCACACGGTGGCGAGGCGACCTAGGAAATGGACTTGCATCTCCCAACTTGGTTGTTTCTGTTCTTGTTTTGAGATAGAATCTTGCTGTGTTGCCCAGGCTGGCCTTGAAATCCTGGGTTAAGGGATACTCCTGCCTCAGCCTCCCAGTGTCTGGACTACAGATGCATGGCACTGTGCCAGGCTGTACTTCCCAGGGTTTTGCTTGGGACCCAGGACACCCACTTTTGGCTGTCCCCGTTGTCCTCTCCGGCTGTCCCAGCCTGAGGAAGGGCTCTCTGAGCTGCCAGGCTGTCCCGTTCCCTGCACGGAGGACCACCTGGGCACCCTGGTGTGACAGAGCTCAGAGCTGCATCATCTCTGCTCTGCAGCAGGGGTGCAGCATGCTCAGGGTGGGGGCCTGGTCTCCAGGGAAGATACCAAGGGCTGCCCAGCTCGTGGAGGGAAGGAATCCCTGGGGCCACTGCCAGGCATCCGAGAGGCGACTCTTCACCCAGCTGTGACCCTGAGTGGGCAAGGAAGAGGCCTGTCCCAGTATCCCCACTTGGGCTTGATTACAGATCTCAGAGTCCAGGAGCAGCTCCCAGGGACGCTGCCGTGAGAATTACATGTCTGCACTTCCACAGTTTCTTGAGGATCCCACGATCCCTAAGACGGCTGGCAGGGCTGCCGTGGTGACCCGAGTCTCAGGTCCACACAGTGCTCCAGGGGATGCAGCATTCACCCAGGCGGGGCCCCGGGACCTGTTCTCTGGACACTGTGCCTGGCAGCGGCGTCTTGGTGGCTAGTTCTTACCTTTTCCTCCCAGACCTCTGTGTCAGTCACTGGGATCCTGGCCACACCCCAGGGAGGGTGCCATCATTAGAATTTGTTGAACCACGTTATGCAGTAACGTTTCCCTGCCCAATTTATTTCCTCCCAGCTCAGAGCTAAAGTGTTCCACAAAAAAGGGGTTCTCCAAGAACAAGTCGCCATTTCTGCAGACCGGGGAGCTCTGAATGTGACACTCCTGTCTGAAGATTGTCGTTAATTGCGGGCGTATCATTAGTACCCCAGCATTCTTCATTGCCTTGCCATTTCTTAAGAGACATGCTTCAGAGGCTGGGGACTTAGCTCATTGGTTAGAGCGCTTGCCTAAAAAGCACAAGGCCCTGAGTTTGATCCCCAGCACCAAAAAAAAAAAAAAAAAAAAAAAAAAAAAAAGACATGCTTCAAGAATTTGTCAGATGCTTCCCTGGAAGATTTGGTTATTTTTTGTCTTCTAAGTGGATTCTAACTCCTCACTCTCCTCCTGGGCAGGGCTGAGGGTTGCGCCTGTGTCCTGCGGGTGTCCACAGAGCTGCTTTATGGGACCTCTCCATGTGACTGTCGTGTGGTGGACACAGTTTCCTGGCAGAGGGAGACCCTTGCTGGGGTCATGTGCATCCTCAGGGAGCCTGAGCTTCCTCTGCCACGGTTGCAGCTGGTTTCTGTTCTGTTTTTATTTGACATGCAATGGATGTGTATCCTTACGGAGTGCAGTTTGATCTTTCGATACACACACACACACACACACACACACACACACACGGTGTTAATGGCCAAATCATTTAGCAAATCCATTACTGCAAACATTTGTCATTTCTTTGTGGCAAGAATATTCAGAATCCAATTAAAAATACGTGAAGGACCTGATCAGGCATTTCTGTATATAAGCCATGAAAGTGGCCAGGAGCATCAGAATCATCAGGAAAACGCAAATCCAACCCCTAGTGAGAAATAGCCTCGCCCTGACCAGAATGGCTACTATGAAAAGGACAGAAATAACAAGTGCTGGCGTGCATGTGGAGAAAAAGGGATGCTCGCATTCTTGATGGGGACATACATTAGGGCAGTCACTGTGGGGAGTTCCCTAGAAAACTAACACTGGGACTAGCCTGTGATGCTGGTCCTGCTCCTGGTCTGATGCGCCAAGGAAACAAAGTTGGTGTGTCGCAGAGACATCTGGCCTGCCGTGCATATCGTAGCGCTGTTCACAGCAGCCGAGCTGCGGAATCAACCCATGTCCATCAATGGATGAGGAATAAAGAAAATGGTACAGAGATCCTCAGACAACTGAAAATAGACCAGCTGTGCAACCAGCCACTAGGGAGACATCCAGCAGGAAATAAATAGCGTGTTTCTGGGCACTTCCTTCCAGGGGCCAGGTCCTATCTTCTTGGGGACATTGTGTCAGGCCCCCTGAGCAGCAGAGCCTGAGAGGCCCCAGGAGGAAGGCTTGTCCCCTTCAGATGACCCTAGACATGGTGGGCGAGGCAGGGTCCTCACCTCCTAGTCCAGAGGGAGAGACTACTCGAGTGTGGGCCAGACCTCAGATCTCTGGTGGATGGTGACTTGGAATACAGTCGGCACTCTCCTGGAGCCTTTTGGTGACTCTTCAACTCTAAGGGGATTTTTGAAGAGACTGAGGTTGTTAAACTGCAGAGAAATTGAAGCCAGGGAGTGATTTTCAAAGAATTGAAAATTACGTGACTAGGATTTGAATCCTATAACTTCCCCGGCTCACAGACATCTACACGCCACCTGAAGGGGGACATGAGTTGGTCTTAAAAAGGAAATTCTGTCATCTGTCACAAAATGGGCAGACTGAGGGAAAGAAGCCACACAAGCAAGCTAGCAGAGATAGAGGGATCACCTTGGCCTCAAGTCGCCCTCTTGTTGTGTCGGGATGGGTGAGGATCCCTCAGCAAGGACAAGGATCAGGGGTACGGGAAACAGGACACAGCATAGCTTATCCCTCTCTTCCCGTGGAGACAAACTCTGGCCACCTCCTGAGCCCACTACCTGCGTGTTCTGTCCACTGGTGGGCTGGAGGAGAGGATGGGTGGTGACCTGTGCCCTGGGCCTGAGGAAGAATGGAGGGGCTACTTGTCTCTTAAAAAAAAAAAAAGTTTCATTTTGCCGTGTTGGTTCCATTACCCAGTCAACTAGGTTAATTTACGGGCTTATGGCATCGTGAAGAGATTTGGGAATGAAGATAGGGAACAAGATTTGGACAGCCATGGGCACTTTCCGGAAGTTTCAGTTTTCTTAAAAGTATAATTGTAATGTTATGATTTCTGTGTCTCCTTTCCACCTACCTGTATTTCTTCTGTCCTCCTCATACCTCCTGAATGCTGTCCCCAGTGTATTTGAGAGTTGTTGATTTGTGGCCTCCATTGCACTGGGCTTCCATTCAGGGTGATGGAATCCATGGTCCCGGGCCACAGCCACTCTCATCTGGCTCAAAATTAACTGTTTCCTTATTTCCTTTAAGGCAGAGTTGTTATGTTACATCAACACGGGAAATATTTTTAAGTCAAAAAGGTTATACGCCCCAGGCCACATGGGGGCAGCTACAGCTGTGAAATGATGGCCACTCCCGTGTTCACTTTAAACTAGAGGAAATATTGCTTTTGCTTAGAAGCACTGATAGATTGTCAGTCTGGGAAGAACACAGTGGAGATTCTGCAAAACAACAGCCTTGGCCACAGGAAACACCTGAATGAGAGACTGCGCTGCGGGCGAATCTTGGATGACCTCTCGAAGGGGCCGTCTTGCTGCCTGGGATGCTGCGATGAGCACCGGCTTTGCGAGCATCTTATGGGGGCTGCAGGCCTGGGGCCCAGGTGCAGTGTGGGGCAGGCTGGGCTGTGGGATGTGGCTGTAGCATTAAATTTAAGCATTTCCCTCCTGTGGCACAGGAAGGAAGGAGGCAAAGGCTGAGGAGGGAGGAGGGGAAACTCAGCCCACGGAATCGCAGCTCTCTTAGTTCTCTTTACTTTCCAGGGTTTGGTTTCTGACCATGGAAAATCCCTTGCTTGGGCACTGTCCTGCTCCCCAACCCTCCTGGCTGGTTCTAGGCCTCAGGAGGGGCTGAAGCGGCCCCCTTCCTGGGCTGCCCCTTGTCCCTCTGTGGGGCTGCATGGGCCACCTTGGCCTGGACAAGGGCCTGAGCTCTGGTTCTCTCTGCCACCCTCCAACCCCCACCCAGCAGCAACGGCTTGGGCTTGGTCTGAAGGAAGCCCCCATCTTGCCCTAGTGGAGCCTCTACTTGTCTCCTTTCTCTTGGTGCAGGGTTTGCGGCCACACCTGTGGCTTCCTCACCCTGTCTTCCTGAGGCACTGAGAGCCACAGTGGGAACAGGGTGAGGACACCTGGCTGCTGGCAGAGCCCTCGGAGGTGATCGGGCCTTCTGCCCCTGCCACATCTGGGAGCCCCGGCTTCTCCTCCACACCACCCCTTGCCTGTATCCAATGCCACGGGTCAGAGAAGGACTCTTGCTCCTCTCGGAGCAGCTTTTGGAGCCAGCAACACTACAGGTGTAGGAGCCTGTGTCGTCTGCAACCTTGGCCTGAGGACAGCAGCTGTGGCAGAGCCCTCTGCAGTGTTGGCCTCTCTTCTTAGGCCTCAGGGTAATAATGCTTCCTTTCGGAGGACCTGTCCCCCATCCAGGTGTGGGGGGACAGCATCTTGACATTGCATGGGACAGGAAGCCCCACTTTCACGATTATGAACTGGGGAGAATTTGTACTGGGCCATTCAACAGTACCCCAGCAGCCTCAGGCAAAGCTTGCTGCAGGGGACATACAGCAAGGGAGGAGTTCAGTGTCTGGCAGTGCGTTCCCCCCTGAGGTGGCCCATCCCTCGTGGCCCCAAGAGCGTTGTCAGCACTTCCTGGGTGCTGACCTTCTTCCTGTCAAAAGAAAAGACTGAGTCTCCCCTGAGCTCCCATGAAGGAAGAGCCCCTCCTGGATCCTGGGCTCTGGGTTCTGTGTACACCTTGAGTCCTGCCAGGCGGCTTGGGCTGAGTCCTGGGATGGGATCTCTTCCCTGTGTACATAGGAGTGGGCAGAGAGGTGGCTCACAGGGAAAGCCAGGTCGGAGCATGGGCTGGAGCCTGAGCACCTGGCAGGCCACTGTGTGATGTGGGAACCCTTGACTCAGGCTGTGCCACACTGCAGGGAGCCTTAGGACTAGGGTGTGGCCACTGAGCTGTGTCTCTGCCCTGGGGGCTTCCTCTCACCAGCATTATTAAAATATAATGGAAAAGTGAAAAGTGTGTATATTTACAGTACACCCTGTGATGTTTTGATAGATACCCATGTCTGCAGATGAGTAAACAAGTTAATTAACGTATCTATCACCTTGCATAGTTATTGTTGAGGAATGAAAAGATTTATCATTTACTCTCTTAGCAATTTTCCTTCATACAACATATTACTGTTAACCATAGTCGTTCTACTGTACAGATCTCCACAGTTTATTCTCCAATCCTCCATTTCTCTGCCTCCTCTCCCCAGCTCCTCATAACCTCTAGCTACTCTTAACTATGATTTTGGAGTTTTTAGTTTCACATGTATTGTGGTTTGCATTAGAATTGTCCCCAGAGGCTGGAATTCATGGGTGGAGCTTTGAAAGGTGACTGGGTCATGGGGATGCTGTACTCATCCATGGACGCATCCATTGCTGGTTCCTAGCTGAATGTGCATTCAGGGGATGGGGCTGGTAGAGGAGGCAGGTCTCAGGGGCCACCTTTGAAGGGCACATCTTTGCAATGCTTCTGGCAGCCATGAGGTGAGCAGCTTTGCTCCACCATGCCCTACTACCATGATGTTTCTGCTTTGGATCTAGTGACCATGGACTGAATCCTCTGGAACCATGAGCCAATAATTAGTGTCTGTCACACACAACATGTAACTAAGAGCACTCAGTATGTGTCTTCTGTGCCTGGTTTATTCCACATGACGTAATGCCCTCCAGGCCTACCTGTGATGTTGCAATGGCTAGATGGCCCTCGATAGTGAGCCCCGTGTTGTGTCTGTGATACACTATCCATTTGCCTGTGGGTGGGTGTGTACATGGCTATTGTGAATAGCACTGCAGTGAACAAGGAAATGCAGGTGTCTCCAATGGGTTGACTTCATGTCTTTGCCTCTATTCCCAGAAGTAGATTGCTGGATAACGAGGAGGTTCTATTTCTAATTTCCAGGAACATCCTATTCTTTTCTGTAATGGTTGTATTAATCTATATTCCTGCCAACAGTGACTAGGGTTTCTTTTTCTCACCTGCTCCCAGCACTGGTACCTTCTATCTTTGCTATCAGGGTGAGTGGTGTCTCCTGCTGGTTTGCCTAAACCCTCTGACAGGCTTTGGGCAACCACGGCGGGTCACCTGGTTACCCACAGCCTGTGACTTGCAAACAGTGGACCTGCCTACCAGAGCCCATGGCCCTCTACATCAGAGTGTTGTCAGTAGGACATTTCTAAAATTCTTATTAAAATTAATTTTCCCAGGTATTAATGTGTTAATTTAATAAAATATATTACTTTACATATGATTAAAGTAAAACCCCCTCTTCCCAGCAGGCGTTCTATGGCTTTGGACTTAGAGCTGCACGCCATATCTCTGGGCTCTTACCCTGGGGCCTCAGTCCCAGCTGGTCCATCTTGCTGTCCATCCTGTCACTTTGCCGTGTGAAGGAGGATCCCTTTGAAAACACAGGAAAAGGCACAGGTCCAAAATGGTCATGCCTCCATGGAGGCCAGTGCACTGTGGAATGAGTTTGCATTAATCAGCCACAGAAGGTGTTGATGTCCTTCTGAAAATGGCACCGTTGATATGTGGGACACAGTGTCTTCTTATTTATGGGCACGCCCCAGAACATTACTGACTGGCCAGCCCCTGCAGTGATTCACAGCTTTTTGGTTGGCAGCCACACGGTTCCGAGCCAGGGTGCCCCATTGCTGTGAAGACAGCAAGGAGGCCGTTTCCCCAACCCTGTCCCTATGAAGTGGTCCCAAAGTCTGAATGGTCGCGGATGTGGTGATGGGCGTATTCCAGGTACAAAGAGCACACAGGAACGAGAGGGGAGAGGCCTGAGTCGGCCCCCACTCCTGTTCGGTTTCTGACTGGGACCGTATCACACGTGTATGTCGGGTCGAGAAGCACGGCTATTGCGACAGTATTACTTCTCCCTGTTCAGGGACTGGGACGTCTGTCCATTTTCTGATGTCTTTCTGATGCAGTTTTAATTGTAGAGTTCTTTCACTTCCTTGGTTAGGTTAATTCCTAAGTATTCAGTTTTTCTTGATGCTATTGTGAATGGTATTCTTTTCCTAAGTTCTTTCTCAGTGAGTTCATTATTAGTGTATAGGAACACTATTGATTTTTTGTGTTTATTTTATATCTTGCTGAATTGCTGAATTTAATAAATTCTTTTTTGAATTTGATTAATTCTAAGAGTCTTTTCATGTAATTTTTTGGGTCTTCTATGTAGAGGATTGTGTTATCTACAAATAATGATATTTAACTCCTTCCTTTTCTAGACATACACCTTTTATTTCTTTCTCTTGCCTGAATGCTCTGGCTGATGTTTTGATGACTATGTTGGACAGGAGTGGTGATAGAGGACATTCTTGTTCCTGATTTTAGAGGGAAAGGTTTCGTTTTCCCCCTTTAATGTGATGTGAGCAGTAGATTTGTCAAAAATGGCTTTGATCAGATTGAGATAAGGTTTTTCAGGGTCTTTTTTTTAAAATCACGAATGGATGAATCATCAGAGGCTTTTCGGTGTCTATTGAGATGATCAGGTGATTTCTGTGTTTTCTGTTATGTGGTGGATCACACGTACTGATTTGTGCACATGGAACCATCCATGTATCCACTGCAGCTCATGGTCGGGGAATAAACTGTGGTTTCGGGGGAGGCACAGTGAGCTGTGTGCCCTGCTGTGTACTCAGGACTGGGACATCGTTGGTAAAGCTTTCTCCCTGTGTTTCTTCCACAACACTGTCCATGTGAGCTCCATAGTGTCCTCTTTCCTATATTTCTTTCATTCATTCACTCATTGAAAGAAGTTCCTGTGTGCGCCACCTGCTGGTGAGCTCTAGGGCTAGGAGGAAGCAAGATGGAACTTGGATTTCCAAGGTGCTGATGAGAACATCATTTGGAAATAACTGTGCACAACTGGAGGTTACAGTCTGACCTTGAAGATGAGGGAAGGGCAGATGGATTTGGCTATCTGGGTGACTGAAAGTTGCTTCTCTTGCTCCTGGGACAGTGCTGCTTCTAGAGGGAGCAGGGAGCTGGCTCCTGGGACCCATGCCCACTCCCTACTTCCACCCTGCTGCTCCTTTTCCAGGGACAGCTCTTGCCGGAATCCACCTTGCCAGAGGA
>PVJO010010162.1:0-65625 GCA_004026905.1 Hystrix cristata
TAATGAACAACCATACTCACTCCAAGGAAGACAATCCCAAACACATCCAGCTACCACACCCAGCTGAAATTCTAAACTCTCTAAATGATCTCTAAGCCTCTTTCAGCTTCAGATGTGAGTCTTCTTTTGATCCAAATGCTCATTAACTGAAAGAATATCTGTCTGCCTTCTCCAACACCCAATGAACTATCGTCACCCAGTGAACCACTGTGTAAGACCAGGATGGTTCCATCTGAGATTTCCTGATCCTATATATCCCTTGGCCCTTCTGCTACGGTCTTGGGAACGATAGAAGAGTAAGGTATTTACTGAAATTTCAAAGGAGAGATATTCAGGTGACTGAAAGAAGAACCTTGCTAAGACAAAGTAGCATTATACAGAAGGGAAGATATTTGGTAACAAAAGGCATTCCGTTTGGTGATCATCTGTGAAGATATTAGTTAAATAAGGGTTTTAATAAAGTGTTTCTGAAACAAGGGGAGGAGAGAATCCTGGGCAAGATTAAATGGCAAGTGAGAAATATATACATACAGGAGATAGATAGATAGATAGATAGATAGATAGATAGATAGATAGATAGATATCTCCATCCTTGACCCTGAACCTCTTCCCCTCTCTCTCCCATTAGAGGATGTTTATACCATACTATCTGTGTGTATTCACTACATTTTCGTATAATTTAAATTAGAGGGTTTTTTTTTGAGTGAAGAGGAACTGTATTGGGTTGCATATAAGATACTGTAATATAGTTAATTACAGAAGTAAAAAAACTTCCTTTAAAAATATTTTATTACAACATTTTCTACAAGAGGGAAAAATAAAAAGAGCGAGTCACAGATTGGACACACTTGATTAGACCATGTATTGAGCCAGAATCTTCCTGGTGGAGCAAAATGATTCCCCAAGCCAAAGATCTGTGTTTAAATGCTTTTTAAAGTATTTGAAATAAGGCAAGATAAGAGCAATTCAACGAAAATGTAAACGTTCAAAGTCAAAGGCAGTAGTTAGGCAGAAAGAAAAGAGTATAATAGTCAGAGATGAGAACGAGTAGAAGGACTTGCACCTAAACAGGAATAACAACAACCTTATACAAGAACAGTATGTGAGAGCCCATGCCTAAAGCTAGACTGCCTGGTTTGCATCCCTGACTTTGCACGAATTTGCTGTGCAGTCTTCAGTGGGTTACTTAGCGTCTCTGTGCTTCTGTTTTCCTACAAAATGGGAGCAATCATAGTAGTACTGAGAGAATACAATAGGTTGATTCCCATTAAACCTTTTGAAACATACACGGTAAACAGTCAAGAAATGGTAACCACCGACCCGTGAAGAATCCTTTTAGGATGAGCCCAGTAAGTTCAAATGTAGGGCTGTCACTGGTCGACCTTGAACCACCTTCATTACAGGAATCCACGGCATCAGCCACAATCCGTGCCCCTACGATCCCTTACACCTGTCAAAATGAAACTCTGGGCCGCAGGATCCCAGACCGTGAAATCCTGTATCTGCTTCATGAACAGCTCTATGTGATTTCATATTTGAAAATTTTAAACTACATTTTAGAAGTGGATATTTTGTGTTTTTAACCCCTCTTTTATATGACTATGTGAGATGAATATTTTTATTTTATTGAAATTACTGTGTATGCATTAGTCTTCTCCACTAAACTAAACTCTAAGTCGGAAGTATAATCTATTCCTTCTCAGCACTCTGTTCAGATGCATGCGGATCTTACAGTGCAGAGTCAAAGTCCGGTCGTGCGATGCGGAGGGAGGTGAAGCAGGGTGCAGCGGGACCACCTTGGAACAGATCCCAGGACACGTTGGTTTTCTCAGCTTAGGCGTCTGGAACGAGGCTCCTTTGCAGGCTGATAGTTTCGCTTCACTAGCAGTTTACCGCTTTAAAGCAAAAGCAGGAAGTTAAAAGTAAATACCGAAGCAGGGAGGGCGGAGAAGGAGAGTCGCTCTGTCTCCAGAGAGTATAGGTATGAGTGGGGAGAACCGGTACTGAAAAATTGAGACACTAGATATCACTACTATTACTACAATTATTTTCTGTGCCAAGCAAATTGAACCCACATTTTCTTTCGGTTTAGGAAGAGAAAATGGGTGCGGGTAAGTGGGCGGGTGTGGGCGGGCCAAGCCTTCCCCATTGGCTGTTACCCTCCCTACTTTGTGAGTTTCCAGATTTGACCCAAAGTCAGATCGCAGCTGAAGGCTCCCTGGGGAGTTCCTGCGCACACTGAGGTCAGCTGCCAACGCAAGGCGCGGAGCAGTCTCGCCTCCAGGTCTCCAGGCGCACGCTGCCCCTTCCCACTAGCTCCGATTTCCTTCTACTGAGGACAGCCGGACTGGAACACGGTTCCCCAGGTTCCCAAACGCTTCTTGTTACAGCATGTACAGTATTTGGGTGCGGTGGCAAACGTCTTCGGGCAAGTTGTGGCTGGTGTGATGTCTTTTATCATTTTTTAGGACGAGTGACCCTGCCCCAGCCAGGTGAAGAGCTCTGGAGACCATGACCAAGAAAAGGATCGCTGTGATCGGGGGAGGAGCGAGCGGGCTGTCGTCCATCAAGTGCTGCCTGGAAGAAGACTTAGAGCCTGTCTGCTTCGAGAGGAGTGATGACATCGGCGGGCTCTGGAGGTACCAGGTAAATCTCCTGGTCTGCTAAGACGGGGCGCCTTCCCTGCAACTAGGTGGGGAGACCTTTTATCTCGTGTCGGGGAACATGATGAGACCGAGTTCGAGCTGGAGCTTTAGAGTGACTAAACCTACTAGAATTCAGCCTGCTGACTTCTTCTCAGCAGCCATCACTCGGGTTTTATGCAACTTTGTCTTTTCTTTGGCTGGTGACAAAATTCAACACAGGTATCACTTGTTTTCTCTTTCTTATTGTCTATGTAAAGGCAAAAAGACATGAATGGGCTAAGAAAATAACATTAGAAATGTACGAGGGTTAGAAAATTTAGAGTGGTTGTTCCAGGTCTGTATTAATAGGTCGATGAGCTAGAATTACCTTCTTACAGCTCCTTCCTGGGATCTCGTATTTTCAATCTTCAATCTTAATTTTTTAGATAAAAAATGCCAATTCACTTTAGGTAATTCTCTGACGATCCTAATCTTTGGGCCATAAAGTATGATTACCTTCTTTAGTTTGAACTTTTCCTTCCATTGGTAAGTCTAAAGTCCTTTCTTAAGAGGGCAGAAGACACCTGCACTAGGGTTTTCTTATCCTTGTGTTCGCTCAGATTTAAAGTTGAATTGTTTTAATATGCACATCTAGCCCTGCAATTTGTTAGTAACGATTTAAAATATTACCTATTTAAATGATAGTTATGCTTATTAAATGTCACAGAATATCAACTACCTGCCTTCCTTGATCTCCAAATTGGCATGTGTTCAGCTTCCTTTTTCCTTACTTTTTGATATAGTGAATAGTATTGAGGTGCCACAGTTTTATTTCATATTTCATAAAAACTAACACAGTATTGGTCAACTACTTAAAAATGGCTTTATGGCATTCTTTATTGGAATAGAAGTACAGTCCTTTTGCATCTTGGTTCCATTTTGGGGACTGTATAAACTCTAATTGACACTAACCTTTAGTCAATGTGCAGCCAAAACTAAGAACTACGGCAGTTTTCCATACAAAGTTTTGGGAATGTGCTAGATATATCTTATTCAAATCCTTTGAAATAAATTTTGATGTATTTTATTAATTTGTTAGGTAGTATGTGAAGTTTACTTCTTTTTCTGTATATACATTTCTCAGTATAATTTGAAATATATCTATTAAATATTTACTGAATGTTATTTTTAAATAGTCTAAAGAAAACCCATCCAAAGAGCCTACTGTCTAATAGGGGAGATTAGAATATGGCACAAGATATTATATAAGACATTATGGAGGTTTTTGAGTCTTAAACTGAGAAATGGGAACTTTGTAGGAAAGGGGGCAATGCCTAAAATTTTAATTAAGGTTGTGATACAGTCACAGTTATAAGTTAGAATACTTTGTTTGAAATAGGTGGGATAGCTTGAAAGAGATTTGAGAAGAGACTCATAAAAATCTTATTAAAAGTCAAAAAGAAATGAGAATTTGAGTTATGAGGCAAAGAACTGTGAATGATCAATTTAGGTAGACTAAATTCTTTAATAAGAAGGGGAGGAAAACAAGCCTGAGTGTGGACAAATCCAACAAACACTGTTTTGTGGTCATTTAATGTTTTACAATTCCCAATATTCCAAAATCTGTTCATTTCTGTAATAAAAAAGGAGGGATGGGGTCCAAAATGATTAAGGTGTTTTTCCATACTCAAAGAAAGGTTAAAAATCTTAATGGATTTGAAAATCTGTCATTTGTGAAATCTCAGTAACAAGAGTAGGCTTGGGTCATACTGCATTATTTTATGGGATTGCCACATCAATGCCATGTTTTTGAGGAAGTAAAGAAGTTCATTGTGGGAAGTTTATTTTTCTTTCTGTACACTGAACTAGAGATTAATATCATCTAACACAATGCTTCTCACTTCTCATGCATATCTGAATCACTTTAGGATTTTGCTAAAATGCAACTTGTGACTCAGGAAGTCTGGGGGTGGGGCCTGAGCGTTTGCATTTCCAACTGTTTCCCTAGAATGTCTTTTCTGCTGGTCCACAAACCAGTTTGGGTAGCAAGGATCCAGAGTAGTGGTTCTCAGATTTCAGTGTAATCTGTTGAGTATTTACCTTGGTTCCTGTTTATATTGTGAATAATGCTGGCATTAACATTCTTTAACAAAAATCATTGTTTGTCGAATAAGTCTCTTTACGTGTACAAAAGTCTCAAGGGTTTTTATAAATACATTGCAGCACTGCTCAGAAAACATTGTACTAACTTATACTCTCTCTGGTATATGTTCCCATTTACCTAATTTTTACTAATTTAACTGATTATTACTCAGTTTTAGTAAAACTGGGCTAAATCTAAATTTATATTGGAGCAAGTACAACTTAGCAGAATGTGTTTTGTTGAGCAATGTCACATCATCTGTGGGAGCTCTTGAGACCCATCCACTCGGCTTGCCAATCCTCACTTGGAATCTCGTGATTGAACTCAGGCGATGGCTGAGACTATACATTTGATATGGCCTTTCTGTTCACATGTTTAGAACTCTATCTGGGACAGCTAGAATTTTGAGGGCTGGCTGAATATTCCTCTACCTCAGACATTGTCTTCACTCGCTTAGGTTGGGCTTCCTCACAGTAGGGCGGTCTTGGTGTAGCCGGACTTCTTATACGGCTACCAGCTTCCACCAGAGTGCACCTTCTAACAGAGATGGGCAGAAGCTGCAAGGCTGCATACGGTCTCACCTTGGGAATCATTCAGTGCCATTTCACAGGGAGGGGACTACAGGGGGTGCAAATCCTGGAAGGTATGAAGGGGTGTGTGTGTGTGTGTGTGTGTGTGTGTGTGTGCGCTTTTTGTTTAAATCAGCATTTTTTGAGAATACTTTTTCAAATGTTTCTACTTATAAATTATAAAGATAATTCCCAGGTTGCCATAAATGCTTCTTTTATACTACAGGAAAATCCTGAAGAAGGAAGGGCCAGTATCTACAAATCAGTGATCATCAATACTTCCAAGGAGATGATGTGCTTCAGTGACTACCCGATCCCAGATCATTATCCTAACTTCATGCACAACTCCCATGTCCTAGAATATTTCAGGATGTATGCCAAAGAATTTGGCCTTCTAAAGTATATCCAATTCAAGGTAGGGAATTTTGTGGGTGGCTTTGTCCTTGAAATTGTTCATCAGGTAAATGAATACTACATTTACCAGTGCATAAGTGTAAAAATTGCGTTGATATACATACATACATACATACATGCAAATACACAATAGCTCTACCTTTTGCTCTTTCTGTACCTGAAAAATATCCATGGAAAGGTTTCTCTCTTATATATTTTGGCTGAAGATAAAGGAAGCCATTATGTTTCTATTGCCTTCATTTTATACTATTTGATTGTAATAAAACAGATGATGGAAACTGATAGGTATAAGAATTTAAAACATTCTAGTTCCACTTGTCCACTATTCCTTAGCTCTTTTGTACTTTCCTAAGCATTTTCCAATAAATTATTTTATATAAGCACCACTACAACTCAGTGAAGTCATTATTAGGAGGTTACTGAGGAAGCAAAGAAGCTAACTTTACTAGAGGAAAGAATACTGAATTAGGGAACAAAACCCTGAATTTTGGTCCTTGTTCTACCACTGATTAACTTGTGATTTTAGTCTAGAAAGTTTCTTAGCTCAAGTTGTCTTAATTTCTTTGTTTGAAAAACAAAATGACTATATTAGCCCACTCTTGATTCCTTCATGCTGTAAAGCAGTGATGGGGAACCTTTTAGAAGCCAAACTGCAACCCAAAACCACTTATTTATCATGAAGCACACACTGCCATTAAACTTGAATACTGAAGCTTAAGTTTAGAAAACAACCTACTTCAACATCTTTCATCTTAAAAGAAAAACACAGTAACATGTGTCCCATAGGTTTACCACCACTGCTCTAAAGTCTTCCACGATTTTTCTATAAATTATAATCATGGCCGTAAAAGAACAGATACTAATGACAGTGGGAAAAAGCTCAAACCTTCTGCTTTATGACCATGGCAGCTTCCAAAGTCAGTCATTGACAGTCAAGTGGTGGTCCTCTTCACTTGTTTCAGCAACACTTCATGAATAAATTTGTTATTGTAGTAAAAAGGGAAGATGAAAGCCAAAAAAAAAATTAGTAACTGCAATCTAGTTAGGAAGAAAGGAAAATAAAAGAAAAATGTATTACATATAATTAATAAAAATAGGGTTACAGGGTGGTAAGCACTAAGAGGTCTGTACATTGAAGCTCAGAGGAAGGGTGGTTAACCCTCGAGGGCAGGAGGCATCAGGCTCCAGTGAAGGTATTTGGAGGTGATAATGTCCAAGCTGAGATTTGAAGACAGTGTAGGCGTCTGCTAAATGAAGAAGGAATAAAAGAGTGATCCAAGGATAAGCACTAGCCTATATAAATTCACATAATGGGGAGAAACTATAAATAGTCCAGAGTGGCTAGGGTATAGTGGTGTCTCTGTTAGTCCACATGGGAATATGTTCTGGGTATATCATTAAGCCGAGCAGAGTAACCCAGGTTTATGTGTTTTTTTAGCTAAAATTTATATCACTGACCATCCCATCACACAGCTTCTTTCTTTATTGTTACTTATAAAACTGGCATTTGTGAAGCCAAAGAGAGATTCTTTTCTATAAAATGAGAGCTACTGGGAAGTTTTCCTACCCTAACAGGAAAGGGAACCCTACATCTCAGGCACATGTTTAGGGTTAACCAGTGAGAACAGGACTTGGGGTAAGAAGGAAATCAGGGGCCTGGGCATGCATGAGGCTAGCAGAGGAACAGGCATTGAGTGTACAGTGTCACCAAAACACAGAAGAAACCCAGGCCTCATTTAGGTGTTGCAGTCCAAGAAATCGAGCAATTTGCATTTTTCTAGAAGTGGAAGAGAGTATGTTAGTTTGCCAAGTGTATTTTAGTCTGCCTCATAGGAGGTTTCTTGCTCAGACCACAGCCTTCCAAAAAACACTTCTTTGTAGAGTATAAAAATCAAATATCTGGGCTGGGGATTTAGTTCAAGTGTAGAGCTCTTGCCTAGCAAGCACAAGGCCCTGAGTTCAATCCCCAGCACCAGAAAAACAAAAAAACCAAACATCCCTGCGTGACCCTGTGACGTGATGTAGTTACGACATTAGCCCTTGGAGTAGGGTTCTGCAGGGAGTCACGTCAGGGAAGATGTCTCTTGGATGGGCTGTAGTTACACTCCCCTGTGACCACCGCTTTTCCTTTCCCACAGACCACTGTGTGCAGTGTGAAAAGGCGGCCTGATTTCTCTACATCAGGCCAATGGGAAGTGGTCACTGAGCATGAAGGGAAAAAGAAGACAGATGTTTTTGATGGAGTCATGGTTTGCACCGGCCATCACACCAATGCTCACCTACCCCTGGAAAGCTTTCCTGGTGAGAAACCTACTAATACGAAAAACTCTTGAACCATGCCTGTGACCAGATCCCTGAGGAACAGGAGGGTTGTAGGAGTGATTCTTACCCTAGGATGAAGGCTTACCCTAGTTATGCTTGTTCCTCTAAAGATGTCAGAGCAACTTGTACTATTTGCCACTTTGGGGGTAGAGGCAGTGGTCATTTTGGAAATTAGAGGAAAGTTAGAGCTGTATCTACAATCCTGCCACATGATGACATTTCAGTCAATGATTGACCACATATGCGATAGGACCCCATAGGATTATAATGTTGCTGAAAAATCCCCATTGTCTAGTCACAGCTGTAGTAGCACCAGAGCACAAAAAACATTATTCAAGTGTTTGTGGTGACGTTGGTGTACACAAACCTGTACTGTCACTGTATAAAATTATAACACAGCTATGTACAGGATGTAATACTTGATAATAAACAACCATCTTACTGGTCTTTTTTTTTTTTTTTTTTTTTTTGTGGTGCCGGGGATTGAACTCAGGCCCTTGTGCTTGCAAGGCAAGCACTCTAATCACTGAGCTAAATCCCCAGCCCTTGTTTTTTTTTTTTGTTGTTGTTGTTTTTTGTTTTTACTGGTCTATTTAATACACTTTTTATCATTAATTTAGAGTGTATCTTTCCACTTATAAAAAATTTACCATAAAGCAGTATGCCATGTTACACCAGAACAGTCATGTTTAATGTGGCTCTTGATTCGACCTATGCCATCAAGGTTTGTGTAAGTACATCTATAATGCTTACACATCAATAAAATCAACTTACAACACCTTTCTTAGAATGTATGTAGTCCCTTTAAATGACATATGACTGTATTTAGTTTCACAATGACTTTAGTTTTCCTAAAGGTCAAAAGAAAAAATACGGAGTTCTTGTTGAGCGTTAGTGCAGAAGAATTTTTCAGCAATTGAAAAAACAGAAATAGTGAGTTTCTAAGGATGAGATGAAAGCTCGAAGAATTTAATTTCAGTTTTTGGCTTAGATTTTCATTTCTCAAAAAATGCAATCTGTGAACTTGGGAGTATGCAAAAAATATGTATACATATGTACTAGTCGAAATAGGACTGAGTATTTAAAGGAATGAAAAAATAGAATGGAAATTTTCTGAAGCAGTTTGAATTTGTGAGTCAGCAAATCCAAAAACTACTATGATAAGAGAATTATGAAGGCTTCTTCTGAGACTATGAGAGGAAAAAAATTAGCCAAAATGTTCAGAAAAGCAAGAGAATAGATGAATAAAGGAAGAACATATGGAGAATGCTTAAATTTTAAACTGTGAAAAACGGAAACAAAAAACAAGTGACTTGACAAATGAAATCCACCATATAAGCCATCACCAACAATTCTTTTCTCTTCTCTTGAAGGAATTGAAAAATTCAAAGGACAGTACTTCCATAGTCGAGACTACAAGAACCCAGAGGGATTCACCGGAAAGAGAGTTGTTGTAATTGGCATTGGGAATTCCGGAGGGGATCTGGCCGTAGAGCTTAGCCACACAGCCAAGCAGGTTTGAACCAATAACTGACTTAACTTTGCTTCACTCTAGCTTTAACCTCACCAAGCAAGTAGACCCAAGAAAGAGAATGGAGACCTGAACACAGGCTATCAGTGCAAAGGACAGATGTAGGGCAAGGTTTCATTGTCTCAGGTATTATGAGCACTGCTCACAGAAGAGTCACAGATACCAGTTAGAGTTCCATCACTCAGTGGGCCTCATGCGAAGGAGTTAGTTTATGGCTGCACACAATACTCATGGTGCCAGTTAACTTCTGGCTTTAATGAAAACCAAGTAATTACTGGGAGAGATTGTTAGGATGCAGCATTCAATATCGATCTTCTGTTAGCCAACCGAAGTGCCATGTTCTTAAGTAAAGGAAAGCACACTGTGGTCACTGAAAACTTTTCACTCATGGTGGGTGAATTTTCTTTTTCACTTCCCAAATGGAAAAAGAAGCTCTCTAATCTTTCCAGAAACAACGTGACTATCAGTATAAAGAGCATCCACATTGGGGCACGTAAGTAGCTCACACCAGCCTTTGCATACAGTTAGGTAACACAGAATGACACCAATACTAAAGCAGTTTCTATCTCCTTGGTTTTTTGGTTTGATTGTTTTGGTTTCTGTATCAGATTTTGAGCTGGGAAGAAAACGTCTTCATTGTAAACTCCTAGAAAAAAGACATGTCATTATTATATTTTGTTGTGTCTTCATTGAATCATAACTTTATTGGCAGTAGGTTCTTCAATAATTTTAATTGCTGTGCTTCTCAACAGATATGCTTCAAATTACTATATTTTTAAATAGAAGCTTAATGCCACAATTTGGGGGTGGAGGTGCTGGGGATCAAACTCAGGGCCTTGAGTTTGCTAGGCAAGTGCTCTACTACTGAGTTAAGTCCTCAGCCCCACAAAATTTTGTTAAATAATGCTTCCGCAGAAATTCTGTCCCAATAATGCTTTTTCTCAGTATTTATTTCCATCTATAACCACAAAAGTGATTTCATATATTACTCTGTTAATTAATTCCACAAATATTTCTTAGAAAATAATTACATAAATAAAGAGTAAAAATGTATGCATCTGTTATAGTAGAAGAATGTGCAGGATATGAAGTCAGGGCCTGCGCAAGAGCTTTCTTTAGTATCATTGGCCTGTAAATGGTCAGGTCTAAGGGGCTGAGCCTTGTCTGCTCTGGGGAATTGTAGATTTCCCAGGAGCATTCAGAGTAGGTGGATGAGGCAGCTGTGTCTGTAAGAAAACCCCGGAAAATGCATAGCAAAACTTTATCTGCATAGCAGGGACCACACTGTAACACCACTAATGGAAGCTGAGGAAATTAAACCGCTGGGTTCTAACTTTTTGCTTTACATCTTAAATAACATTTATGAGCAGTCGTTTGTAAACCAACATATTTAAATGCACCTAACAAATTTCAGTGTATCAAGGAAGTTTTGGTTTAATTCTTGTGAAGAGAAAATATCCCTTTCTTATAGGTTAATTTCATAAACTTTCATTAATTTTTTTCTTATAAAACCATATTTACAAATATATTGTTTGCTTAAAACAAGGTATAGATGGAAAACCTAAATAAAAAGTGTGACTGCCATTAAGCATAGTTTACCATGTTTCGCATCTTTTACAAAAACATTTTTTACAACAGCCTTGTAGTGTACACATTATCATTACTATTTTATAAATGGGGAATTCTTTAATTAAGGCTCTGAGCATTTACCTTATTCATCAAAAATTATATGGCCTATATACAAAACTGTTTGATTACTAAGACCATGTATGCTCTTTCAACTGTGACATTAAAACAGTTATGATAGGGCTTAAAGTTACCATCAGGGCACAGTATGTGTGAAGTAAAAGATTATCCCTCTGTAGATGGACATCTTTTTATATGATAGCTAAGACAAAAGACCATAAAGTAATATACTTATATACCTTACAACTCTGGAAACTGCCTCCGGAGTGTTCTGTATTGTAGAAAAAAATGATACTTTTGCCAGGTAACTGAATAGCAAATCTCAATCAGTTTTGAGCATGAACTTTAGTCAACAGAAGACATAGAAAAACCAACCAGTTCCTGCAGTACTACTATTAATTTTTAATTTTTTTTTCATTAGATAATCAATACAATATTTCTTAAGCAAAGGTTCTGGAGTCAGTGAGATGTAGTTGGAAATTCAGCTTTGCCACTTACTGGCTATAAGATCCCAAGCTATATGACTCATTCTTTCCATGCCTCTCATCCATAAAATAGGGCTAACAGTGGCTTCCTCAAGAGGTTGCTGTGTTGGTTAAATTAGAATGAATAAAGGACCCACCAGTGACTTATAGGCCACAGATCAAGGTAAATGGAAGTAATAGTGATATGCTGGAGAGACTAAAAGATGTACAGTCTATACTTCCCACTCTGGAGAAAACACATTTGGAGGGAGAGAAATTAAGAGTACAGAATGTTTCATATCGATATAAATGATTAACAATAGGGTTTTTTTTTGGTAATATATGCAATGTTGATGGCAAAAAGACTGAAGGTTTTGGATTAAATAATGTTCACTTGCTTTCAACTATACCATTCCATGATTTTTCATGAGTTCTGAAAGTGGTAAGTGCTAAGGAAGTTCAGAGGATAGAGAGAAAATCATCAGCCTGAAAGGTCAGTAGTACCCTCATGGAAGAAACAGGTTCAACCTGGATCCTAAAAATGAATAGGCTTAGGAGATTAAGAGGAGAGAGGGCATTTCAGCATAATGCCATTAAACAGAAGTGCAGTGCTGGATCACAGCACGCTATAGTCTTGGACAATGAATATACCAACTTAATTGTACAGTTAGTATTTGAGAAGGAAATTTTCAGCGATTTTTTTTTTAAAGATTGTACAGGATTAAAAAACTGGACTAATGAGTTTGAGCTTAATCTTAAAGAAAGTGGGGGTGATTCTGAAGTACTATAAGCCGCAGTGACAGAAGCAATGTTTCCCATGCCCCAGGTATTCCTCAGCACCAGGAGAGGGGCTTGGATCCTGAATCGCGTAGGAAGCCATGGATATCCCTTTGATGTGGTGGCATCTTCTCGGCTTACATATTTTTTGTCAAAAATATTTGGCCAATCATTAGCAAATGCATATTTGGAAAAACTCATGAATGAAAGATTTGACCATGAGATGTTTGGCCTGAAGCCTAAACACAGGTATGTTCCCAGGACAGGAGTGGGGTTGCCAATGGCCAAGACACAAGAATAAGGACCGTTCACACAGGCTAATAGTACTACTACACATAAGAAAACTCATAGAGTCTTAATGGTTTAAGAGTTCTACCTTCTCAGCCACTGAAGACCAAGCTCTGCTGGCCTGTAGGTTTTTAGTCTGTCATCCTCCTTGGCATTAACCATTTTCTCATTCCCCCAGATATCAGTTCTTTTTACATGATGCCCAACAACAAATTGGTAGTAGAGGGCAGTGCATCCTTCATTCATCCAATAAATAATGAGCCATGAAATACCGAGAGAAAAGGTATATGGTATAGTAATACTATAATAGTAATGATATCTTACCTTTTTGACAATTTTCTAGAAGACAGTCATAGTGCTAAAAGAGTTATATGCAATATCTCATTTAACCCTTACAACAGCCCTCTAGATTGGTACAAGTTTTATGTCTATTTTACAAATGAAATATTAAGACTTAGAGAAACGAAATAATTTGTCCAACGTCAACACAAGTACTGAAGGGCAGATTTTAGAAATGGATCCTACCTTAAATATACTAACAAGAAGAAAAACAGCAGAATATGATAAAGATACATAGAATGCACCGGAAGTATAAAGGATGGGGTACTCACACAGCCAGAGAGGTAGAACATAAAAAGCATTTTTAGAGGCTGACCTATTTTGTCCAACTTTTATTTCTGAAAATGTTCAGATCTATAGAAAAATTTCACAATAGTAAACACAATGAATGCCCTTATACCTTTTTTTTTTTTTTTTTGCCCTTATACCTTTTTTATAAGTGTTCACCTATTTGCTTTATTTTGGAGGGGAGCTGCTGGGGAATCTAACCCAGGACCTTGTACTTGCTAGGCAAGTGCTCTACCACTGAGCTAAATCCCCAACCCCAGGGTTCACCTATCGTAACAGTTTGCTCTATTTGCTTTTCCTCTCTCCCCTTTTGGGAATGTAGATAGGTTCACAGATAAATAGCGTACATACATACCAAAGGACATGTGGTATGTCTAAACCTTTTTCTGAACCTTTTCAGACAAAGTTGTAGTCCCTAAGACATGTGACTCTAAATACTTCAGTATTTAGTATGTATCACCTAAGAAAAATAGCATTCTCCTGTAACTGTAGTATAATGGTCACGCTTGGGAAATTTAATAGTGATAAAATATGTTACAAAAATACTGACATTGGCTGGGGATTTAGCTCAGTGGTTAGAGTGCTTGCCTGGCAAGCACAAGGTCCTGAGTTCGATCCCCAGCACCAAAAAAAAAAAAAAAAAAAAAACTGACATTTTCAAGTTTCTATAGCTGTTCCAATATTCTTTGTACCTTATTTTTTTCTTTTCCAAATCCAGGATCCTGAAAGGTATAAATCACACCGTTGCGTTTAGGTCTCATTTTTTAAGTCTTAATCTGAAGTAATAATTCTCCATTCTATCTTTTAACATGAACCTTTTCTTAAGAATCAAAGGCATTGCTTTTTAGATTGTCTCTAAATTTTGCCTTGGATGGTGCTTTTGCCTTTGGACAAATACACTACATGATTTGTAGTGTATGATTTGTCAACATTTTGGACAAATACACTACATAAATGATGTATGTCCTTGGTGGATCACATCAGGAACCACAAGATGTCAGTTTATCTCATATTAATGATGTTAAATTTGATCATTTGAAAAAACATGGTATTTACCAAGTGTCTCAATTAGAAAGATATTTTTCTCCTTTAAAATTAATCAGTGGGCTGATACTGCTAACTGGACACCATGTTCCCAAATGACCTCTCAGCCAATTATTTTAACATGCATATATCTTTCATGGTTGCAAAATAAATTGAAATTTTGTGGAATAACAAAGAGATAGCCAAACAAATAGGGTTCGGATATATGGTTGAGATGTAGCACTATGCCCTAGGACTTGAACATAGTCTGGTGTATCTAGACTGTAAGGCAAAAGCGAAAGAGTGATTACATTCATTTCCAGGCTGATCAGGTATGAAAACCAAAAAGTCTGAGATAAACCAAGTGTGGTGGCGCACTCCTGTAGTCCCATCACTCAGGAGGCTAAGGCAGGAGGATTGCCACAAGTTCAAGGCTAGCCTGGGCTACAATAATGAGTGCAAGGCCAGCCTGAACTGTATAGTGAGAGCCTGTCTCAAAAAAGGAAAGAAAAGTAATTTATAAATTGCTCTATATATGTAGTTTATCACACAGTTTGGAAAATGATTATCTAAGTCTACCTCTTGGGCCTTTAGAACTAGAAACGGGTCTGAACAAAATGTTGATATTTTGCCAGATTTCCTGATATATGGGTAGAAACTATTGGCATATGGCCTTATCATACCAAAGAGCGTTACTTGAGAAACCACATATTCACTCCCTCAAATAAGACTCTTTTTCCTTCACTTCTCTAGTATGCTCCCTTTGAATGCTATCCAGGATCCAAACTCTCTGAGATCCTGATCTGTGCCAAGGTGCTATGAGGTAGACCTTTCCAAAATTTTATGGATAGACAGGGTTATATTGTTTAACCATCTCCACCAAAGCAAAATTTTACTTATATGGTACTGATTTCTTTCTCTTCCTCCCCCTCTCTGTCCCTCTGTCTTTTGATCATTCTTATTTTTCTTTCTCTTCATCTTTATCATCATTCACAGAGCAATGAGCCAGCATCCAACGGTAAATGACGAACTGCCAAATCGTATAATAGCTGGCTTGGTGAAGGTGAAAGGAAATGTGAAGGAATTCACAGAGACAGCTGCCATATTTGAGGATGGCTCCAGAGAAGATGACATTGATGCTGTTATCTTTGCCACAGGCTACAGCTTTGCCTTTCCTTTTCTGGAAGATTCTGTCAAAGTGGTTGAAAACAAGGTATCACTGTATAAAAAGGTCTTCCCCCCTAACCTGGAAAGGCCAACTCTTGCAATCATAGGCTTGATACAGCCCTTGGGAGCCATTATGCCCATTGCAGAGCTCCAAGGACGCTGGGCTACTCAAGTATTTAAAGGTAAGTGATAAACCTGCTGTAAATAGGGAAGGGGGGAACAGAAGGGAGGGGTGGAGAAAAGGGGGGAAAACCAAGATACATCATGTACAGGTACAAAATAACTATGGTGAATGTGAACATTATTTTTACAATGTACCAATAGATGTTCTTGGTAAAAAAAAATAAATAAATAAAAATATAAAGGTAAGTGATTGTTACTTAAAATTGATGACCTACAATTTGCTACTTAAGTACTTGGTGATATGTTTGATTATGTTTATGTAATTTCTTTTAAAGAGCTAGAAATACCATAGTACACGTGATCCTATTTGGGCCCAACACAAATTTAGTACTAGAGAACAAGGAAACACTGCAAGAACAGAGTTAATGGATCGAGAGAAAACTGCACCACAGAATAGCATACATATCTTTGCCTATCTAATCTACATAGACTTGTTTCTTTTTTTATTAATTGGCTGCCTCTCCCAGCTGAAGAACTAGATCTCCTTCATAAGCTTTCTAGCTAACGGAAGTGAAACTCATGAACTATGAGAAGTAATTTGGAACTCAATCTCAAAATGTGTTCCTTGAGCATCCAAACAAAAGAATGTTTCTTGTGATTACTCTAAATTAAAACATTTCCATGTCTCTTCATTTATTTAATAATATTAAATAATATATTTAATAATATTTAATTATTATAATAGTAATGCAATAGCTAAAATGAAAAAACACATGGGACAATTCAGAAGGCTATTTTTGAGTGCTGAATTTCTGAGTCCGGCGTGTTAAAAGGGGCACAGCAGGAGAGTTATTGCAGCACACCCAGCAAAGGGTAATCAAGATGGTACAGAACGTGAAACCTGTTATACAGGGAACTTGTGCTAGATAGCCCGATAGTAAGAAGACTTAACAGAGTTGTGACAGATGTTTTCACCGTTTCAAGGCCTGTCAAGTGTTAAACTCTTTGATTCCACGAGACAGAGTGAGGTCCAGTAGTGCAAGTTGCAAAGAAGTAGATTTAGGGGTCAATACAAAGAATAATGTTCCAGCAAATAAGGCAGAAGGTAATGGGATCCCCATGACCAGAGTTGTTTAAGGATGAATGAGACAATTAGATATGAATATTGCAGAGACAAAGATTGTATTAGGTAAGACATACTCCCCATCTGAAATCCTATGTTTCAGAACACTTTAGGATCAGATATGGCTAACATTTTCTACATAGTATAGTGACTACATATCTGGGCATAAAGGCAGTTGTTTGAGCTGGAGTTGTTTATGTTGGTTTAAATGTTACTCAGCCTTTGTCTAACTGTGTCTTTGGTATTAAATTCCTACTACTGGAACTGTGTGTCAGTGCTTAAATTTATCTGTCATGACTGCGTATTATGAGTCACCCTTGGCCTTATGCCCTCTCTTGTCAAGTAAGAGTTTAGAGTGTGAGGCTTATCTTCTACAGGACTTTAGTATACATATGATAGTGTATCTTCATTTCTTTCTCTCCCTGTGGTATATACCTGCAATCCCAGCACTCTGGTAGGCTGCAGCAAAACACCACAAGTTAATGGGCAACTTAATGACTTAGCAAGACCCTATCCAAAATGATAATTTAAAAATGGACTGGTGATGTAGCTCAGTACAAAAAAGCCCCAGTTTCAATCCCTAGTACCACAAACAAAACGAAACACTAAAAACCACCTCTTTGTTATCACTGGATACCAGTGCAGATATGCCTGTCACTTCCTACCCTTTGACTTTCTGCCTCATTTTTCAATACATTTAAGGCCATTTGTCCTTTGCTTATGTCCACATTTCATTTCCCAACTGAAAGATTATGTAAGGGAGGAAGCAAGTGGTGGCTAGAAGACAGGACAGAACAAAAATATCTTCCAAAGAAGAGTAGAGTAAGCTATACATGCTGATACAGATGAGTATTCTTCATTTGAAATGCATAGGACCAGAAGTTTTAGTTAAGGTTATTTTCAGATTTTGAATATTTACATATACATAATAAAGTATCTTGGGAATAGGTAAAATTAATTTATTCTTCATATACACTTATATACATAACCAGAAAGTAATTTTTACAAATAGTTTTATTGTACCTGTGTTTCCAGTGTAAATTGTCACATGAGATAAGATCAGGTGTGGAATTTTTATCTGTAACATCTTCTCAGGGCTCAGAGTTTTGGGTTTTGAAGCATTTCAGATTTCTGATATTTAGATTAAGGATACTCATCTTGTATCACTATATTTTGGTAGTGGTAGAATAAAGTGATCAATTGAATTACAATCTGAGTACAGAAAATTATCCTCTACTTCAGATTATCCATAGCATAGCGATGGTTAGTAAGATTATGTTTCTACTAAGTTAATTTTATACTTAAATGTTTAATTTTTCTCTTTAGGGCTAAAGACATTGCCCCCACAAAGTGAAATGATGGCAGAAATAACTAAGACTCAGGAAGAAATGGCAAAAAGGTAAGAAATGGTTACCTCAGGAATATATATGGTTATTTTTTCCACTTGTATCTTAATAAGAACAATATTGTACTACATTTTGTTCTCCCTTGCTACTTTGAGAACTTAGATTATATCTTGATGGAATAGGGAATAAGTGCTTGTGACAATAGAATGAGAAATGGTACCTTTGATTTAGTATGGATGGGGAAGAGCCAGGCATGGTGGTGCACACCTGTAATCCCAGCACTTTGAAAGGCTGATGCAGGAGGATCAAAAACTGGAGCCCAGCCTGGACAATTCAGCAGCTTGGTGAGACCCTGTCTCAAGATAAAAAATTAAAAGGTCTGGGGGTGTAACTCAGTGAACGGGGGGCGGTTCAAGAAAAGTGTTTAAAATCCTATGTTTAGGGCATAAAAGTCAAGTAGGGGAAAAAAATACATGGAGAGAAAATCAGGTATATTATTTGGGGGAGGATTATTTGAAGTACCAGTAGAGCCACCAGAGGATGGAAAAGTACAATGAATAAGTGAGAGGTATGTATGGTTGAATTTCAAATCTCTAAGTAGATTCACAAACCTGCAGTGACCACTTTGCTGGCTGTTGTCAGGTGACAGAACACTCAGTTCAATGTGGCTCCAGCATGGAAAAAGTCACATGATTTGGGAAGGTGGTAGAATCAGCAGGCTACGTAGAGCTTTGGTGAACACATTAATTTAGTAACCTGAATTTCAGAGCTTGAGCTCAGTGCCTGAGTGGTTTTTATTTGGACAAAGTGGAAGTTGATTGTCTTAGGCCCAAAGAGGCGATTTTTTTCAATTGATATGCATATCAGCGTAATTTTTCTGGGTACGGCATATCTTAAAATATGCAATACACGATGCAATATTACAATCTGGATAGTAGCATCTAGTCTCTTTTCAAATTCTTTTTGCATTATTGTCTGTCTTTGACCAACACACTTCACACTGTCACGGTGGGGTTTCCTTTTCTCCTGTGGGTGACATAATTTCAATAAGATGTCTACCCAGTAAATATAATGGTGAAGATGTCAAAGATGGACATCCTGGTTGGACATTTCACTATCCCACATTTTTCAACTATTTGGTCTATTACACCTAATCTAAATTGTAAATGACTTTTTGAACCACCTTGTTTTGATTAAATAGCAAACGAGTTCCATATTTTTTGGTGCAGAAGATGCATAAATATTTTATAATATTTTTTCCTTGTTTTTTGATGACAGGATAGCTTGTTAGATGTTGGTCAACTCTGTCAACACTACTCATAGAATTATTATACTCACTGACCACTATTGGAAATTTTTAGTTTCATTTCTTCTGTCAAGTTCTACCATTTCCATACTATGAATAGCTGACAACAAGGAGATGTCTTTTTGTCTTGCCATTTGTAATACAGACTTTTCCTCTTTGATATGCTAACATTTCTCCCTTTTTCAGGTTTTTCTTTTGCAGATCTTTTGGCACTTCCTTCCTATTCAGTCTCAGTGTTCCAGACATGTCTGATTTGTATTGTAAAAGAATATCACTGAGTTCTGGAGAACTATAAAAACTATATCTAATGTACTTAAATTTTTATAGATTGTAGCACAAAATTATAGGTTATTTTCACAAATAAAACATGAATTAGTAAAAGAAAATAACCAGAAGTTATTATTAGATTTTTCTAGAAACAAACATGAAAGGCAAATACAATGTTCTAAATAAAAATTTATGCAAAAAATAGTCAGTATAAAATAAATAGACATACAGCTGTATCTTGTGCAAACAAGAATTGACTGGTTGAAATGATACCTTCCCGAGTGATGTTCAGGATAGTCAGTACATAACCAAACGTGCTGCCCAAGTGACACTCAGGGTAAACTGTTAAGTAGTTATAAGTATAGCTGTTTAGCTAATATTGATCCAATAGGGAAGTGGGTCACATAGCAAGGGTACATGGAAAGAACAATGACATTTGGGGGAAGTAATGGGTCCAGATGCTATGGTCACTCACCTGGGCGACTGATGCCTATCTAGACTTACTGGACCAGGTGGTGCTAATTACAGCATAATCTCAAGTTATTGTTTATCCTTTAGGAGGCATATAGGCCTGATCACTGCATCTTTATCTTGAGGCCCTTCTTTAGATGCGTTTCCAGGCATAATTTTGATATCTTTAGGTTTTATTGACTTCCTTGAGAGCCCAGTCCCTCTAAATTAGCTGCCGTAATACTGCCAATTTAGACCCCACCACCATTAGGAATTCCATGCTTGAGAACTTCTGTGGTGAGTTTTCTTTTTCATAATACTAGAGTTCACTGGATCTGCATAGGCTTTACCTGCCTCTATATACATTCTTGTTTTTCACAACCGTAGGCAATGCCCACAAACATTCTATGCTCGTATTCTATGCCCACTCCCACATTATTCCTTCACTCTGGCTCATTTGATCTGTAACTTTCACATCCTTCAAAGACCTAATATGATATCCCTCTTTAAACCACCCTCTCTCAGGCCTGGGGATTTAGCTCAGTGGTTAGAGTGCTTGCCTCACAAGCACAAGGCCCTGAGATCAATTCCCAGCACCAAGGGAAAAAAAAAAAAAAAGCATTAACTGATGGATGGACTGGCTGACTGACTGAAATGTTGACAGGCCATGGTTTCTGTCTTTCTTTCAGGTATGTACAGAGCCAACGCCATACCATTCAGGGAGACTACATACAAACAATGGAAGAGCTTGCTGATTTGGTGGGAGTCAGGCCCAATCTACTGTCTCTGGCCTTCACTGACCCGAAGCTTGCCTTAAAGTTACTCTTTGGACCCTGTACTCCAGTCCACTATCGTCTACAGGGCCCTGCGAAGTGGGATGGGGCTCGACAAACTATCTTCACCACAGACGAGCGTATCAGGAAGCCTCTGAAGACAAGAGTAACTGAAAAGAGCAATTCCGTGACTTCAACAGTGACAATGGGCCGGTTTATACTAGCTGTTGTTTTCTTTGCTATAATTATAGCTTATATTTAGATGTCCCATTCTCAGTGCTCTGGCTTTCACTGAGAAGCTTGATCTAGAAAATGTGGTAAGATTCAACAACTCTCACTTCATATTGCCCAGAAATCTTTTATTTCTCTTTCAAAAGCATTAATCTTTTTCCTACAGTGAAGTTCCAGGTTTATTTGAATGGACTCATTTCTGTTCCTCTCTTGATCTATCACTCTTTCATTCTAGTAATACCTAGGACTGTGAGTTCAGATACTTTTAGTCATCTCATTATGAAATGTTAGCATCTATAAGAAATGACTGTGTAACTCTTGTTCTGATAGGGTGTGGATTTCTATTAGAAGTTCAATTTTTGTTTCTAATACTGTAACTGAATGTACATTTTCCGAGAGATAGGAGAAGTACATTATTGGTCTTACGATGATGCTTGTATAGATAAGACATACAGATACCTGAGACATTTTGTTTTATTGCTATTCATTAAAGTACCTGATAATTGGTCAGCTTTATTCCTTTTCCTTAAGGAATGTCTTTATTTTCTTTATTAAGAAAGTACTCTCCACTTCTGGTTGATAGATCATTTGAATAACTTAGCACTACCAATAAATTCTACTTGGCCGAGATATATGAATATTTAAATTAGCTATCCTATCTTTTTTTTTTTTAATCTTAATTCCCACATTAGGACCCAGTGAGATTTTAGCTTAGGAAATATGTCGCTGCTAACTGTTGGTGGTGTGAGCTAAAAATGTGACTGGTCTCTCCCAACTCTCCTCTTCCCGTAAATAGAGTCTAAGTAAAAAAGAAAAAAATTAAAAGAGGTTACTTATGTCTTAAATTAGGATTGATATTAACTAATATGAGTACTCTGCTTATACAGTGTAGTTTGTAAAAACAGCAAATGAAATAGAAAGCAGAGACTTTCATCCCAGGGCTGCTGCCTGATTCTGTCTTCTCATCTGTGAAGTTTTGCCCTCTTGTTTCATGGAAAAGTGAATTAAACATCAGTGGTAAGCACACTGAGCCCCATGAAGAAAGGTACTGGAAGTACCAGTTAGATGTATGTTCGTAAACAGCTGTTGTGCAATATGTTTGTTAAGTTCTTGAATTGCTGCCAATTATTTAACCACAGAGATAAATTTGAACAACTGAAAGAACATCAGACTAATATAAATATACTTAAGAGAACTACAAATATGAGCACTAAAGCTTCTTCCTAATCATATAAATATTTGGACCACTGACACCGTTTCACCCAATTTACTTTTTGAGTAGAGAATTGAAGATTGGTATTACTTCTTAGGTCCTTTCTTCCCTAATCTTTTTGACACTGAGGATTGGTCACCTATTAAAATGGATCTAGTATTAATTTAATCTATAGCTTACACTCATTCAAAAGTAAGTTTAATGTCTCTCACTTCTTTTAATTTTTTCTTTCATGCTATAAATTTGCATCTCTGTTGGGTAGAAATGTATTCAATTAATAATCTTCCAATATTATACTATAATTCCTACTTTTCCACAATAATCCCCCAGTTTCCTCTTTAAAGTGGGTAAGTTTAATGGACTTGACTCTCACATTCTACTTATATGTAAGGTTACCAAAAAAACTCATTGGTTGATTTCTAAACCAAGCCAGAGGTAAGATGTGAGTAGGATCATACTGTAGTAATGCAAATCAATTCAAGAGGGCTGGGGAATTAGCTCAGTGTTTAGAGTGCTTGCCTAGCAAGCACAAGGCCCTGCATTTGATCCCCAGTACCAAAAAAAAAAAAGAAGAAAAATTCAAGATACAAACCCTTAGTTAATGATGAATATGTGCTAATATTCACTGTACGTATTTTGCTTTTTAATTATATTAAAATTTATATCATTTTTCCCAATTATATTAAACCTGCTTACCAAAAAAATGTATTCTTGTACCCGAGAGTAGGGAAGTACTCAAAAACAAACTGAATAGCGTCTGTCAAAGGGACACAGAAGCCATCAGAAAGTGATCCCAATGACTAAACTAGAAAAATTTGAGCAATAAAATAAATAACCTAGTATTAGATTGTAACATAAAACAAAAACCTGAATCCATATTGATATAAATGACTGAATAAATTAATAAATGAGATGGACAGACAAAATTCCCATACAGAATTCTAAATAATTTATGTAGATACTCTTCCTTCAAGGAAATGGAGCACGAACTCTCTACTTCTTAAGTGAACTACACAGGTTGACTTCCTTCCAAAAATTACAGTAAGGGAAGCAGAAAAAATAACTGCAGTGGAGGAATCTGACCAACACTACCTTGCTAGGTGATTAAGATTACCATCAGTAGTGATCAGTCATGTTAATAGTATGTACCCTTGGTATGATATAATGAGGTCACTTTACCTCTGTGGTGTTCACTCCAAAACCATAAGCCAGTTTAACCATGAGAAAAGAAGCAGACAATCTCGCGTTGAAGAGTAGTTTGCAAAATACCTGACTTCCTTAAAACTGTTGAGGTCATCAAAAACAAGTCTTACAAATTGTCATAATATATAACAGCCTCTGGAGACATGTCATTTAATGTGGTGTCCTAGAATAGAAAAAGAACATTAAGTAAAAATTAGGGGAATATTTATTGTTTTATCAGCTGTGACAAATGCACAACATTAAAGTCTTAACAAAAGAGAAATTGGGTATGGGGTATACCGAACTTAGTACTATTTTTGCAACTTTTTTTTGTGGTAACCCTCCAAAAAAAAACCCAGTGCCTTCATACTGAGCTACATTCACAGCCCTCTTTATTTTTTTAATTTTGAGACAGAGTTTTGCTAAGTTGCTAGGTGCCCAGGGTGGGCTTGAACTCGCAATCCTCCTGCCTCATTTTCCCAGAGTGCTGGGATCCCAGGTGTGCACCACCATACCCAGAAGCAAATTTTCTTAAAATTATTCTAAAATTGAAAATTATTTTTTAAAAAGTATATTCTTTTGGTTCAGGAAATGAACCAGAACTACAGTCTATTGGAATTTTCTCAGGGGGAAAACAATATTGTTTAGTACCATTCATTTTTATTACTATGTTTCCCTGATTACTCTCAAATTAAATTGATCGACTAAAGCACAATATAGCTTATTATAGTACCATTGTTTCCTTTGCTACATAAGTATAGACTATACCTATAAAGGTGCTGTATACTACATAAGTATAAACTATACCTGTAAAGGTGCTCCCTAGCAAGGGCTAGGGAGCAGGCATAGTGATACAAGGTTAAAAGACAACTTCTTACAACTACTTAGAAATGTTCTGGGGTTGGGATTTAGCTCAATGGTAGAGCACTTGCCTAGCAAGTGTAAGGCCTGAGTTCAATCCCCAGCACCAAAAAAAAAAAAAAAAGTTCTTTCTTGTAGATAAGCACACTGAGCCAGTAGCTGGTTCCTAATTTACTACTGTTAAGGGAAAGTACATACATAAATAAGGTAATACTACTGTACTTAATACTGAGTCTGTACCTTGTTACTTTGGCTAACAGCAATAGAGTATTTAAACATACTCCAGACTGCCTACTTGGAATTTCCCAAAGTGCCATTTTTCCCAATAGTTTGTAGATAGTCTGGTGCTATACACTTGATAAATTCTCCACTTGCCTGCTGAATAATGCCTATATCACCCTCAAGATTAGTTCACTTGTTACCTCTTCTGGGAATAGCTTCCTAATCCCCAGTACGAATGAGGTGACCTTTCTTTGTGTCTTCATTACACCTATAGCACTCCTCAATTATATGTGCTGAATATCATTATACTATATACAACTGGGCCTCTTACCTGTTTCCTCTTTGAATAAACTCCTTGGAGGCAGACAGGTTCCTCATGCCTATTGTAGCACCTGGAACATAGTAAGACCCTAGTAAATCAATGATTAATTGAATAAATACATTTATGTGGAAAGTAAAAGTGTGATTAAGTTTTAAAGGATTAAATCAAATAGTGAATACTTTCATTTAAAAAATGGCTAAGGAGATTAAGGAGTGTTTAACATTTTGAAATGTCTGCATGGCAAACATGTTCTCCAAAAAATAATCTGGATTAGATCACTGATCTGATTCATGGTCTGACTCAGTAGGATACTGCTAACATTCCTTTGTGGTCCGAAACACAAGTGTCTGTCTGTAAATTATTCCCTCAATCAAACACAGGATTTAAAAAGTCAAGGTTTTAACACAATGAAGAAAGTGGGGTGTATGTCTTCCTTGACACTTATGCTACCTAGACCCACAACACTTTCTCTTTGCTTTCTCAAATTCCCCAGCTCCTTTGAAGCCTCCATCACCTCTCTTGGTTGTTGTTATTTACAGACCTGTTTACTCCCCTTCAGTGATTGATTGATTGGAGACAGGGTCTCGCTATGTAGTTCAGGCTAGCCTTGAACTCACGATGTAGCGCACGCTGGCTTTGAGCTCACAGCATCCTTCTGCCTCTGCCTGCCAAGTGCTCCGATTATAGGTGTGTACCACCACATTTGGAGAGTGAAGATTTTTAGCAACAAACTGTGCCTCACCATCTCTAATCTTCCCAACTGATTTACTCTGGTAAATACCAACAGTTCCTTGACTCCATTGGTCCCTCTAGCAGTCTGCTCTGCCTTTCAATGCCCAGCCCGCCTGGTTTAAAATCCCGGGTCCAACATAACCCCACCCTACCCGCACTTTCAACTCCTCTGTCAACCCCTTTTGTACTAGCTTGGCTAAACCTCACTTTTGGTATGTGCCTGCAACCGAAACGGCTAAATGTGATAAGAGAAAAGTATCACTATGATTTGGTTTGTCTTAAATTCCTAACCACCAAATGCTACCTGCCAGTCACGCTTCCTTCTTGCAGTTAATCTCTGTCTCACTCTTCTGATTGGTTATTCCAAACCTCAAATACTTTGTCCCCTCCCCTCACAGTCAATTAATTACCTTGCTTTGGTTTTTCCTGTCTTGTTTCTCTCTCTCTCTCTCACCCCCTCTGAAAATAGAAGCATTAAGAACTGCTTCAGAGTCCCTTGGGAAAGATCAAAGAATTGGGAGTGGGGAAGAGAAAAGGTAAGGACAACCAAAAAGGAGGTACCCAGGCAGTCAGGAATTTGGAGGGGTGAGCAAAAGTTTGCGGTAAAATTTCACCCTTTTCCTGTAAACTGTCTTTGGTTAAAAGCCAGAGAGGTGTTTTAATTACAGAGCAATGGATGTTAAGACTTAAGTGAAGTTTCAACCCCTATAAAAATGAACTTTTCAACAACTAAGAGCCGCCCACTCAGAAAGGTTGGCCTGTTACCCATTATTATGCCTAAGTGGGATCCTTGTACGAAACATAGTAAACGGTATTTAGGTGCCTTTCATTCTGTGGATGTTTATTAAAAGCTTACTCTGTGCAAGTTGTGGGCAGAATTTGAAAAGGGATTAAATCTGGATCTGTTCTTTATCATGCTTTTCACACTTTCACGTGATTTGGTTAAAAAGCAGATTCTGACTCTGTACATGAGGGACAGACCCTCAGATGCTGCATTTCTAACAAACCTCCACACGATATGAATGTTGCTGGTCTGTGTACAATCCGTTGAGCAACAAAGGTTTCAAGCACGAAACGAAACATGAATTTAATCGTAATACAAAGTAAGAATTTGTAAATATCTTAGAAGTTCCACTAATTATTATAAAATCTCTGATTCTTCCAAATCTAGAATTATCTTTGCCCTTTTTATACCTTTTTTATTGTTGCCCAGTTCCTTCAATTGGAGTCAATCACTGCATAAGCGAATTCCCAGCCTACAACAACATTCTTCTCCTGGGACTAACGTTTCACTAATTTGTCTAGCAAGGTCTATCTCCACTTCGCTCCATCTTGAATTTTCTCCTGGAGCCCCATTCAGGGCGACTGCTCTTCCCCTGGAGCTCCCCACCGCCCTAAGCTTTAACTTTCAGCACTGACCGCTTCTTCCCGCGGCCTGGATTCGCAAGTCCGTTTTCGTGCCCCCTGAGAAACCACCCCAGGGGCCGCGGTTCGTAAAGCCGCGGTGCACATGGCGCAGCGGCGCACCGGAGACCGCGGGAGGGGCCGGGAGCCCCGCGCACCCTCCGCCCTGCCCGAGCTCGCGCGCCCCTCCGCGGGGCGGTGCCTGCGGCGCGCCTGCCCGGCGCCGGAGGCTGCGCGCGCCCACCACCGAGGCGGCAGCGGCGGCGGCGGCGGCTAGAGAGGCGGGCGGGCCGCAGCGGCGCGCAAGGGCGGGCCCCGCGGCGCGGGCCTTGTATCCATTTTAGGAGGAAAGCCGGTAGCCGGCAGCAGGCGCAGCTTCAATTTCAATAACTTTATTGACGGCCTTGTCTGCAGACCGTCCCCTGTGCCCGCGGCCCCGGAGGAGGGAGCGCGTCGCCGGAGGTGAACAGGGTGCGGGCAGGGGGCGCCCGGCTCCCAAGCGCGAGTTTCCTAGGGGCGGCGGGAGGCGTCGGGGGCTGGCGGGCCACCCTACAGCCCAGGTGGGAGGGGACCCTGCGGCCCGGCTTCCTGGGCGGGGATTCCCTCCGGGTCCCCCGGCGCAGGGGCGGGGCCGGGCGCCCTGACGCGGCCGCCGGGGTGTTCCCCGCGCGCTGTTGTCCCCGCGGCAGGTGGCCCCCGACTCCAGCTGCAGCCATGGGAAACACCACCAGCGACCGGGTGTCCGGGGAGCGCCACGGCGCCAAGGCTGCGCGCTCCGAGGGTGCCGGCGGCCATGCCCCGGGCAAGGAGCACAAAATCATGGTGGGGAGCACCGACGACCCCAGCGTCTTCAGCCTGCCCGACTCCAAGGTAGGCGTCTCCGTGCAGCCCGATCCTCGGTAGCGGTGCCGCGGCGCCCGGCGTCCGGCTCCGCCTCCCTTCCCGGGATCTTTTTCTTTACATTGTAGTATTTTCCAGGGATGAATGTGTTGGGTGATAAATTATTCATGCTGTGCTGCCTCCAAATACGACCGAGAGGAAGAGTTCTTGTTTTTCTGAAGTTCTCTGTGGACGGATCTCTGGGCCACATCTTTAGTAGGACAGCGACAGTAAATACTCCCCCACTTCATCCGTGATTGTGACACGCACGGGGTCCTCTTCCAGAGCGTGGCTGGAAGTACAGGTTGTAACCCGAGTGGAGAACTTCCGAGGGTGGATTGTCTGAGCTGCTGAGCCTGGGTCAGTTTCTCTCACATTTGCCTTGAGGCGGCTCAAATTGTCACCGGACAGGGTCCGAGGAGGTTCCCAAAACGGAGATGAGAAACCGAAACACAGCCTACCTGTGGGGTCAATTCGCAGACTCCCGGGGCAGAAAGAGAACTTTCAGGACCCTGAGAGGGACAAAGGGATTTATTAGACAGAATTTTTAAAATACACCCTCGGAGAAAGTGCAGGCCCTCAAGAGAGAGGCACATCGTGGTCTAGGCCTGGGAATATCTATGGGGACTTTCGGGTGGAATCTGAGGAACCAGTAAATGTATGGAAAGAGGTGATGAAAGGCAGTGGTCCTGTTCTGTAGAGGGCTTAACGGCCCGTTCGCAGGTGACAGCATCTCCAGCGATGGGGAAAGCGTCATTTTGTAAGTAAAAAAGTAATGGCAGAGGCCCCTTTGCAAGTAAAAAGAAATGGCCAAAGCCCATTTGCAGGTAAAAGGGAATGCCCCCAGGCTTATTGTGTTTTTAAGAACCTTAGGATTCCTTTTTGGACTGGATTTGTGTTCTAACCTACATAAAAAGTACAACTTAAAAATGACTTTCCTTGTCTCCTTTTCACTTATCTTTGTTTCTTCTAGCCTACCTCAAAGTGATTTCTTTTTCCTGAAAATTTCTGTAGACTTACATATTTTCTGCTCTTGTAGGAACTGTACACCTTTGATCCTCTTCTCCTTTGGCATTGCTGGTGAGCAGCCACCACTTGCTCAGGAGGCATGGTTTGGTCGGCTCCTCAGTTTTCTTTCTGTACTTTTAGTTGTGATGGCTGAAGCTGTGATGTTTTCATGCCCAGGTTCTCCTGGGCGAGCCAGTGATTCCAGGGTTTCTCTGCTCTCCTTTAGGCTTTCAAAATGTTGCCCGGGGCTGAAAACTGACAACCCACAGCTGCCTTCTGCAGACTTTGGTTTCAATTCTGACAACTTTGAGGAAGAGGAAATTTTTGTTCCCCCTGTAGAAGACAGGTGGAGCTGACAGCAGTGTGACTACTGTGGTAGCATTTGTAATCATTACTGTCAACATTAAATATGGTTAATTCCTTCAAGTAGTCTGTCTAGGGTGGAATAGGAAAATGGAGGGAATGAGGAGATTGGGGATTTTTAAGTTTTCTTATTTCCTCATTTTTCATTCAACTGGGGCTTCAGAAAATCAGTGGAGTTTTATTTACCACATTGGTAGCCCCTGAAATTTGGATTCTGTGGTTTATTTTCTTGGATGCTAAGTGAGAGCGTCATCACAGAGGGAGTAGTGACAGTTATTGAAAGCGTCTGTCTAGGGGTTTCTTCTCCATTGCTTTCTTTCCTCTCCCTCTTCAGGGGCTTTTTGAAGGGTTACCTAGCCGCCTGAATTTACTTCCAGGCTTTCTCAAGATGATTGGCCTCATTGTATTTTTACCCTTTTCCTACATTGATGACTCAAGACTTAGGTACAATGTATTTATCAAAATGTGACAGTAGTAATTGGTGTCCTGAATAAGAGGGAGATCGCTCTGTGTGAATGTGGGAATTGGGGCCTATTTTGGATCTTTTCCTCACCTCTGTCTTACCATTAGAGAATACGAAAATTGATTCAAATATTAAGGTGTCATACAAAGCTAAACTTTTATAGTTCTTAATCTACCTTCTTCCCTCTACTTACTTAAACATCTTCAAACTGGAATTGTTGTTGTCCTTTGGCCTTTTCCTGGTGCTTTTTTTTTTTTTTGCTGACTGTTTAACTTGGAGTAAACAATCTTTCTGTTCGTCAGCTGCATTCATTCGTACCACAGAAATGTCATGTCATAAGTGGAAGGGCTTTGCTCCAAAGCTAGGCTTTGCTCCAAAGTTTGTGGCTTTCAAATTCTAAACTGAAAATCCTGTCATAAAAGTCATCGATGGAAAACAGTAGAAGTGGGGCCTGCGTTGCCTCTGTAGAAGGCAATCTTTTTTCAGTCCACTAATTTAGGGGTTCTCAATCCTGTTTGCACATTGGAATCACCCAAGATTTGTTTTAATAGTTTTTGGAAAATTGAAACATTTACAAAGTAGAGCGAACAATACAGTGAACTCTATATACCTGTCACCCAGTTATCAAATCACCAGTGAATACATGTCATCTGTTTCCCAGCCCAGTGTCCCCCAATCAGTTCTTTTGAAGGAAATTCCAGATATTGTAACAAGTATTATCTGTAACATTTTAGGGTGTACCTTAAGAGATGAGGGCTTTCTTTATTTGTTTAGTACGGCTTGGAGAAAATGGAGACTGAGGTTTTCTCTGAAGCCAATTCCTTCTAAGAGTTCCTTCAATAGTCTTTCTCCATTTACTTTGGTGTATGTTTCTAGTTTTACATATGGTAGTTTTGAGGAATATTGAGACAGTATGGAAGGTAGACTTTTCCATTTTGGAAAAAAGAAACCCAAATAACTAGGCTAGTCTTTTTTTCTTTTAATGCACATTATTTTATTAGGTAATATTTCGACTTAATATGTACAGTCTTATTTACCTATTTACCACTCACTTAAGCTATTTAAAGTAGAGGTTTCTGTAACAGGCCAGATAGTAAATATATTAGACTTTGTAGATCATACAGTCTGTATAGCTACTCAGTTCTGCTACAGTAGCATAAAAGCAGCTATAGGTTATAGGTAAACAAATGAGAATAGCTGTTTTCCAATAAAAGCTTTATTAAAAAACATCTCACTCACTACAGTTTGCCAGTTCTTGATCTTAAAGGGTGATAATGAAAAGAAACTAAGCAGTTTTATTTTTTCAGAATCCTACAAATTTCATTTGATGATGCAACTGCTTTGGTTAAAGGAAACTGTGTTTTCGATCTTTTGTTCCTTCAGACTCCAAAAATTTGCATCTCTACTCCTGAAATAATTACTATAATCCTGGCATAAATGAGCATCTAAGATTTTGTAACTCTTCTCCAATTTTACAAAATCAATTATTTGGTTTTTAATTTTAATTAATTAATTATTTGCAGGGCTGGGGATTGAACCCTGGCATGTTAAACCAGCATGTCAGGCAAGTAGTCTATGCCTGAGCTGCAGCCTGAGTCCTTGGATTTTTAATTTTTAATGTTGCTTCTTGCTTCTTTGTGTAACCTATTGACTAAAATCAAGTTTATGAATTATTTAGGAATTTTAGTATCTATAATCTTCACTAATCATCTTAATAATTGAGAGCTGTTTATATCTGTCTGCAAAAATGTGTACCTGACTAGAAAATGGAAAGACATCCCCATTTCCTGCATAGGCAGAACCAGTATTATCAAAATGGTCATATTACCAAAACCAATATATAGACTTAATGAAATCTCAGTCAGAATGCAACAGAATTCTTCACAAAACTAGGAAAAAAATTCTAAAATTTATTTGAAACCAGAAGAGATTCAGAATAATAAAAGCAATCCTGGGCACCAAGAACAAAGCAGGAGGCATCACAATCCTGGATTTCAAAGCTACAGTGATAAAAATAGCATGGTAAGCCAGGCATGGTGGCACATGCCTATAATTCCAGCACTGGAGAGGGTGAGGCAGGAGAATTGCTTCAAGTTCAAGGCCAGCCTGGGCTACATAGTGAGTTCAGGGACACCCTGAACTATATAGTGGGACCTTGTCTCAAAAAAACAAAACAAAACAAAACAAACAAAAAATCATGGTACTGGCACAAACTCAGACATGAATCAGTGGAACAGAATAGACGATGCAGAAGCATTCAGCCATCTGATCTTTGACAGAGGGGTCAAAAACATACACTTCAGAAAAAGGTAGTTTCTTTAACAAGTGATGTCGGGAAAACTGGTTATCCACATGCAGAAGAATGAGTCTAGACCCATATCTCTCACTCTGCATTAAAATGGATCAGAGATCTAGACATTAAAACAATCCATTGGAAGGTAAAATAGGTAACACTCTGGAAGACATAGGCACAGATAGGGACTTTCTGAACAGAACACCAAGAATCAACAAATGGGATTACAGTGGTACCTTTGTTCATGAACTTAATTTGTTCCATGATTCTTGGGAAGGTAGCTGCGGGGTTGTGTTCGTCACCTGATGAGGAATACACAAACAGAAGCAAATTTTTGCCCAATCCTTCTGTTCTTGAACCAAATTTTTCACGAACAGAAGCATTCATGAACTGAGGCACCACTGTATATCAAATTAAAAAGCAAAGCAAAGTAAAAAAACAACAGAGTGAAGAGACAGCTTACAGAAAGCGAAAAAGTTTACCAGCTACTTCTCAGAAGAGGACTGATATCTGCAATATATAAATAACAATAGGGGTTGGAGATTTAGCTCAAGTATAGAGTACTCGCCTGCCAAGTGCAAGGTCCTAACTTTGATCCCCAGCACCAAAAAAAAAAAAAAAAAGAACCCTCAGTATGTAAATAACAAAAAAATTAGACCCTGAAAAGTAAAAGATGCAATCAACAAATGGACAATTGAAGAGACACATCTCAAAAGAAGTACAGATAGGCAATAAGTATATGAAAAATGTTCAGCATCTTTGACCATTAGAGAAATGCAAGTCAAAACAACATTGAGATTTCCGTCTTACTTCAGAAACAATGGCTATCATCTCAAACTCAAAACCCAAGAAGTGCTGGTGAGGCTGAGGGAAGGAGGGGAAAATGAACCCCTTTGTGTTGTTGGTGGTAATGTAAACTAGTACAAGCAGTAAGGAAATCCTTACGGAGATTCCTCAAAACACTAAAAATAGAGATTCCATTTGACATGCCTGTACCTCTTCTGGGTCTCTTCCTACAAATTACAGACCTCATATTACAGTGCTACATGCATACCCAACTCACAATAGCTAAATCTTGGAAGCAACCTATATGTCCATCAACAGATGAATGGGTAAGGAAAATTTGGTATATATACACAATGGTGTACTGCTCAACCATAGAGAAGGGCAAATTTTAGTCATTTGAAGGAAAATGGATACAACTTCAGACAATAACGCTAAGTGAAATAAGCCAGCCTCAGAAGGTTAAATATTGTATAGCTTCTGTTATATGAGAAATCCAACATATAAAGAGCAAAATAAAAGATGAAACAGGGAAGTAGACCTTCTGGAAATGGAAGGGGGACCTACGGATAGAGGGAAGGACTGGGAAGGAGAAGTAAAAGGATTGAGATGTGATACATATATGTCCCGCTCCCCACAATGGGTGTATTTGTTATGTATCACAAACACATACTAAAAGAAGAACTGGCTAACCCCGAGAGGGGCAGTTTCTCGTCAGCTAGAGAAGTTTTTTAATTTTATAAAGTATTGTAATATACAAAAAATTAAAGATACATTACCTGACTTCATTTTTTAAGTCAAAATTATACTTTGTTTTCATATTTTTCTCTTAAGAGGTACTCAGAAGCATATCCTAATTGCCTGCCTCCTGTGAGTTAAACCAGTATGGCAGTAAGGACTTTTTACAGAGCCATCCTGGGGCTCTGAAAGGGTGAGATACCTATATAGACTCAGAAGTTAAGCTATGTTAGGCTGCACTTAAGCCATTTGACCATTTTTGGTCCTAGATGAGTCTTTTTCTGTAGTTTTTTTGGGTGGGGGAACAAAATACATTTTAATGAAAACATTTTCTCACCAATTTTAAATAAAAGTAGTTTGCATTTTTAAATCTGAAGCTCTGTGGCATCGCTACTTCATCGTTTCCTGCTCCACAGGGTTTTTTTTTGAGACAGGATCTTGCTATATAGTTGAGGCTGGCCTTGAACTATGTAGCCCAGGCTGGCCTCGAACTCATGGCAACCCTCTATCCACAGGATTCAGATGCCACTGCACTACTAAATCCCCGGTGCTCTTGGGGCATGTGTTAGACATGTTCTCTTCTGTTGGAAGTCCCTGTGGCAGCTTCAGGGGTTCATTCATAGCAAATGTTTAACTATTTCAGTTTTGCATTCACTGAAGGGTTATTGTAAACTTGAGGAGTATGTGTTTTTTCTAATCCAAGCATTATTATTGTATGTTTTCCCCAATATGGACATCTTCTTGTCCTTTTTTCTGGTAATGGTATGAAGTTTATGAGGGTGCTGTGGATCCCTGCCCTGTTTTTCATGATTTTTCAAGTGAAGGCTGAAATACTATCTGGAATTCTTTTTTTTTTTTTCTTTTTTTTTTTTTTGTGGAATTCTTGATTTGGAAATTTGTGATGAATCCAATCTGTACCAATGAGAGATTCCACACCACACCTTTTGTCACAATCTATATTCTGCCTGGGTGCAAAATCCCTGCCATAAGTGTAGGAATTATTTTTCTTCAGAGGCAGCACTGGCTGACTCTCTAGTCTAAACTTCCCAACAGAGACTTTTTTCTATAGTTTTTTCAAAATCTGATTTAACTGCCAATAGTAAATTTTAAAAGCTTTAAAAGCCTAGCATCCCTCCCGACCCTAGGGAGGAGAATAACCTTTTAAGAATTCTTGGGTCACAATTTATTCTAGGGATGACCTCCTCCTTCTTACAGCTACCTGGGGACAAAGACTTTGTATCGTGGCAGCAGGATTTGGACGACTCTGTAAAGCCTGCACAGCAGGCCCGGCCCACTGTTATCCGCTGGTCTGAAGGAGGCAAAGAGGTCTTCATCTCTGGATCCTTCAACAATTGGAGCACCAAGATACCGCTGATTAAGAGGTGAAGACATGTGTCATGTTTAAGATTACAGGATCCAAGAACTAACTTCCTTTCTTAGAATAGAAACCACGCTAAACTACCTTTCTCCATCTGCTAAGAGCTTTCTCTAGAACATGCCCCTTTCTGTGACTACTTCCTGTATCTATGCCATTATTTTTAACCTCTTAGTAAGTCAAAGATATTTTACTACTTAGAATTGTTGCCTCAAAGGCCTTTGTAACAGCTTTGTGGGTACATTCTTTAGGATCTTTTCTGTGCTTGTGAGAAGTCCTCTGTAACTGGCTGAGTTCAGTTTCTTTGACTTCTGTGCTAAAGCAAGATACATTAAATTCTAGGTAGCTATATAGTAATGATACTTGTTTTGTTGTTGTTGTTGTTGTTGCCGCTGTTATTTTGCAAAGCAATTATGAACTATTTAACCATTATCAGAATGGTCCTTTGTATGGTAAGTCATTTTCTAGAAAAGTCTTACCAAAGTACAGACAGAATACTTCGAAGCACTTCTGTATCCTAAACCTACCAGTTATTTTATTTTTACTTATGAGTAATCAAAAATATTTATACTATGGTGATCTATTTTGGGGAATTAATTATTATGTTTTTTTCCAGATAATGGTTAAAACAAAAGTTATGGGGGGGTGGTTGACAAATATGTGTCCAAGGTGATAGAGAAAGCAGAATGGATTTGAACATTATTTTTTCAATGAGGAATTCAGAGGCTTAGGAATATGAGGGGTCATTTGTGTACTATGATTTTCAGGTTCTATTTTCTAAAAAGAACTTGTTTGACCTGTTTTCTCTTGTAGCCATAATGACTTTGTTGCCATACTGGACCTCCCTGAGGGAGAGCACCAGTACAAATTCTTTGTGGATGGTCAGTGGGTTCATGATCCATCAGAGGTAAGGTCTCCATGACCAAGGATTCTTTGATTTAGCAGCCTCACTTTAGCTATCATTGATATCAGGATTGATGGACAACAGCCCCCCAAGCTAGAGGATTTCTCTCTTGATAAAAGATGGCAGTGTTGACTGTGTCCACATTTAACTTTAATTAAAAAGTATAAACATAGTTCTTTTGTATGTATTCAAAATTTTGTAAGTTTTTGGTTAAAAATTCCTCCATAGAAGACCTGTATAGTAATTTTGTTTCCTGTAATGCTGTTTTTTCTATGGGCTTTCAGAGATGGATTTGAAAAGGAGATTCAGTAATCTTTTTTCTGTTGACTGTTTCAGCCTGTTGTTACCAGTCAGCTTGGCACAATTAACAATTTGATCCATGTCAAAAAATCAGATTTTGAAGTGTTTGATGCTTTAAAGCTAGATTCTATGGAAAGCTCTGAGACATCGTGTCGAGGTAATTTGGTAGTATTTGCTCTCTCTTGCTGTGTTTTTCTTCTGTTATATATATATATATTCTTTCCCCAAAGTGTTTTTTTAAGTTTTGCATTTCCATTTCTTCTGAGGAATCTTCTGAATCCTGTATATATTTATATATCCTGTAAACATTCGGGTTCCCTTCTTTGCAGCAAAAAATATTTCAGTCTAATGTATCTTATTTTAAACTCTAGAATCCACAGTCAGACATTTGTTTTGCACTGCAGCCTAACACGCATGTGTGCGCGTGCACACACACCTCTATTAAGGGTCCCATGGTGTAATATTTGCCTTTATTAGATGTGATACACACTTTTCTGTTTTATTTTTTATAGATCACTAATAGCCTAGGTAGTTTGAGAAGATATTTCCTATATAGATTGAAAAGATGTATATAGTAACATTTTAGGTTTCCATAGACTTTTAGTAGTATCACCCAACAAAAGCTAGAAATGCCTGGTTTGTCTTCTTAAACTGCCACAGCTTAATCTTGCCAGTTTGAGAGCTCACTTGGCAATTTAGTAGTTTTATGAGACCCTGCAAGTATAATATTCCTTGGAGGAAAATGTTTTGAAATTTAAATTAAAAACCATTAGTTCCTTTGTATGTAATTGAAATTTTGCATGTTTTGCTTAAAAACTGATAGGAAAAAAAGACCTGTTTCGTTATGTATACAATGTACCAATACATGTTCTTGGTTAAAAAAAAAAAAAAAAAAAAAAAAGACCTGTATACTTTCCTGTAATTCTATTGTTTTCAGGGTCTTTGTGGCTTCTTACGTTTATATAATACCAGGAGAGTAGTTTGTAAACCACAATCATAGTTACTGTTTTGTTATTTTACAATAAGAGCTGTGTTTGTCTAAAGAACTGTATTTCCACTGAGCGTATTTCTCTACCGTGAGTTCAAAGCCTGTCTCTGCTACTAACTGGTTTTGCCACCATGGACAAGTCCCTCAATCTTTTTGGGTCTCAGTTCCTTGACAGTAAAACCAGGAGCTTGAACTCAGTGATTCTCTAATCACAGTACCTTAAGTGGCGCATATTAGAATCTCAGGGCACAAGGGACCTTATGAAGTTTCTGAAAGAAAAATTCCTAGTATAATAATTATCTGTTTAGGAAGAACGTGAAAATAATTGTTTTTGTTGTAGAAACTCACTTAAACTGGGTTGGGGATTTAGCTCAGTGGTAGAGTGCTCGCCTAGCAAGCACAAGGCCATGAGTTTGATCCCTAGCACCGAAAAAAAAAAAAAAAAGGGAAAGTCACTTAAACTATACATTCTTCTTGGATGGAAGTTACTTAAAGGGTTTAAAAATAATGAATTATACAGTCTCTTAGGACTACATTTTTGCATTATATGATTCTGGCAAAGCAACCAATGAATAATAGACAGGTAATAGTGATATAGTGAAAAGACTAGTATACTTTTGATAGTTCTCTCATCCCTCTTTCACTTAATTTCCCTCTACTGAGGTGAGGCTTAGCATACATTTTAATAAGAATCTACAGATAATGGGTTTTAATGTGCTTTCAAGTAATATCTAGCTGAATGCATGACTTTGGTCAAATCATTTAACCTGTTTGTATTTTGTTTTTATGATGAGAGGGAAATAAAAACTGTTCTATGTACTTTGCAACCCTGTTTTGTGGCTTGTATGACAAAATAATTGAAAGTGCTTTGAGAAGTTTCAGAGTCGGTATATTTTTAAAATATTAATATCACTCTTGCTACTTTTTCCTTTTGCTTCATATATATTTACCTGAAATTTGAATTCTTTACATGGACTAGTTATTAAAATCATTGTCAGTGCAGACTATAAAATATTACTAATTTTGGAGGGGTGCTGGGGATCGACGTCAGGGCCTTGTGCCTGCTAGGCAAGCGCTCAACCACTGAGTGAAATGCCCAGCGGGGCAGGGGGGCGGCGCTTTTTTTTTTTTTTGAGACAGGGTCTCACTATGTAGTTCAGGCTGTCCTTGAACTCACTAGGTAGCCTATGCTGGCCTCCAATTTGTGATCCTCCTGCCTCAGCCTGAGTGCTGGGATCACAGGTATGCGTCACCATGCCTGGCTACATTATTAAATATTTTTAATCTAGTCTGTATACCTTTTCATATTTTTGAAATATGATTCCTATAACATAAAATCCACTCATTTAAGTTGTGCAATATTTTTAAATATTTTAAATATTTTTAATGTAGTCTGTATACCTTCTAGTCTGTATACCTTTTCATATTTTTGAAATATGATTCACATAACATAAAATCCACTCTTTTAAATTGTACAATTCAGTAAATTTTAGTATAGTCAGAGTTGTGCAACTGTTACTACAGAAACTGTTGTCACTAAAAATTACAGAGTATTTTTACCACCCCCCCAAAGAAGCTCTGTACTCTTTAGCAGTCACTTCCCATTCCTTTTTCTCTGTCAACCACAAATATACTTTCTGTCTTTATGGATTTGCCTATTACGGACATTTTGTATAAATAGAATCATGCAATTTGTGGTCTTTTTTTTTTTCAATTTGTGGTCTTTTGTGTGTGGCTACTTTCATCAGTGTAATGTTTTCAGGACTCATCCATGTTGTAACATGTATTGATACTTTGCTTTTATTTATGGAATAAAATTCCATGTTATAGACATACCATTTTGTTTAGCAATTCATTGTTGGTAGACATTTGGATTGTTTCCACTTTTTGGCTATTATAAATAATGCTGTTATGAACATTGAGGTACAAGTTTTTCTGTGGACATATGTTTTATCTTGGGTATGTGTACCCAGGAATGTACTTTGTGAGTTATAAGCAAACTTTATATTTAACTCTTTGGGGAACTGCCAAAATGTTTTCCAAAATGGCTATATTATTTTACATTCCCAGTAGCAAGTAGAATACTGTAGTATGAAGATTTCATTTTCCCCAATACTTGTTAGTCCATCATTTTGATTACAGTCATCCTAGTGAGTAAGAAGTAGTAGCATCTTAATATCCAGTATCTCTTTGATTTCCTCAAAAACATTGTGAAATGGCAAAAATGATTATTTTTATTTTACAGCTGAGGAAATTGATCATAGTAAAGGGATTTGTCCAGTCATGCAGCTGATAAGTGGTACAGTAGCTCATCCCTGAGTGTAGATCTTTGACTCCCGCACCTCTTCATAGCATCATGTTGCCATGTTGGGGAACTTCGTGCTTTATGTCCAGGATAACTTGGACTTTTACTTTTGCTACCTTAGTAGTTACAGATCCAGCAGGCCACAAGTTTATGATCCATGGCTACTTCTGTATTTAGTTTTAGTGTTTATGTATTGGTAACTTTTTCCACACATTGTTGCTAATTCTTCCAGCTTTCTCACATATTTGTGTATATATCTTTCAGACCTTTCCAGCTCACCTCCAGGGCCTTATGGTCAGGAAATGTATGTGTTTCGATCTGAGGAGAGATTCAAATCCCCACCCATCCTTCCTCCTCACCTACTTCAAGTTATTCTTAACAAGGACACTAATATTTCTGTGAGTATCCTGAGCGTGTGGTGGTCTCTAGGTCCAGCTGGGCCGAAATTCAGTAATTTTAGAGACTGAGATTATTACAAAGGTATGTTGAGATTATAAATCATGTACATAACCAGTAGCATTATACTTATAGATTCCTTTTTCTAAGGCTGAATTTTGACTTTAGTTGTTTCTTTTTTTTCCCATTCCCCTCCTCTCCCTTCACCCCCTCCTCCCTCCTTACTGACAAAGGCTTCGTTTCCATTTTTTCCTTCCATTTCTTATTTCTCTTGTCCTCTGTTCCTTTTCCCCCTCCCCTTCCCTTGTTCCCTTTCCCATTTGAACGCTTTCTTCCCTTTCCCACTTTATTACATTTTAGTCTTTATTTACACTTTCAGTTTCTCACACCAGAGAAACAATGCAGTATTTAATCATGTGTGTCTGATTTATTTCACTTAAGGGTATGGTCTCAAGATGCGTCCATTTACCTAGTAATATCTCAAGTTTATCGTTCTTTATGGCAGAATAGTACTCCATTGTATTAAAAAAAAAAACACATTTTCTTTATCCATTCCACTGTTGATGGGCATTTGGGCTGTTTCCAAGATTTAGCTATTACAAACTGCCACTGTAAACGTGGGTGTGCATGTATTGCTGTGCTATGATGCTTTTAATTCTTTTGGGAGGATACCAAGAAGAGGAATAGCCAGGTCAAATGGAACCTCTAGTCCTAGTTCCCTGAGGAATCACCACACTGATTTCCATAGCAGTTGCACTAGTCTGCACTCCCACCAATAGTGGAAAAGGGTTCCTTTTTCTCCACAGCCTCTCCAGCATTTGTTATAGACTGACTTATTGATAATAGCCATTCTTTCTAAATGTTCAACATCACTGGTCATTCGGGAGATGCAAATTAAAATGACACTGAGATTCCATCTCACTCCTGAATTTTGACTTTAGAAGCTGATGTCAGAATTTATAGTTGTGTTCCTAATGAAATTAGGTCCAAACTATGCTAGAACCAATTTCTGCTACTTCTGTTCCAACTAAAGATACTTGGTGGATATACAAAAGGATTAAAAATTTTTTTACTTAGATTTTATATATATATATATTTTTACATATATATATATATAAATTGTAATTGATTCCCATTAAGATTGTTTTTGCTACTTAACACAAATCTTCCGTTATTTGTGTAGGCAAGATTTTGTTTTAGCTCTACTAAGGAATATAAATAGATGTTGAAGCTTAGTGTTTCTGCCCTGGACTGAAAATTGTCCAAATTTTCTATAATGGGAATGTATTGTATATTTGGGGACAGTTACATTATTTAAAGGATATATAGCGTTCTAGTTTAGAGTTCTTAGTCTCAAAGTGTTCTGAGAAAGCATTAGCTATTTGGCTTTGCTGTGCATTTAATCCCATTAACTGATTTTTTTTTTTCCTCTCTTAGTGTGACCCAGCCTTACTCCCTGAGCCCAACCACGTTATGTTAAACCACCTCTATGCATTGTCCATTAAGGTAAGTGGTAGTCCTGGCTCTTTACAGCTCCCTGAAAGGAGAGGGTAGGGGTGATGCATATTCTGCAGATGTTACTTGCTCTTCTGTTTATCAAAGCCAAAGCATATAGTAATGGTCAAACTATAGTAAAACTTTTTTATACTAGTGAGTTGTTTTTAAATCTCACTCTCTGTGTCTGACAGCTGAATTCTCCAGTGATTAAATAGACCTTTAGCTTCCCAGTTTCTTTTCTGGTGGCTAGAACCTTTATACTGTCTACTTAAGTTTGAATTCCTAGCAGTTGAAGTTCATTTGCAGAAAAATCAGGTTTAGCTTCCAGTGCAAAGAATGCTTGAATGTGACAGTAAGACTACTTTCAAAATGTGGGATTGAGCTACTTTCAGGTGCCTCCATCATAGATACCCAAGTGCTTGCATCTCTCCTATACAGTAGGTAAAGGAGAATGTGACCAGATTTGCCCTGTCCCCTCCACTTCTTGAGGCCTTTGTTTTTCTGTTGCTTCAGGCTCTGGGTTGAAAATATCTGTTCTGTTCTCTCTTGCTATGCACTTTGGTTTGGCTGTTAGAGTACGGTTATATACCTCTGTGGCTGTCAAACTAGGCTGATGATCATCAGAATCACTTAGGGAAGTTTGTGATCATACGAATTCGGTGGCTCCATCCCTAGAGAGTCTGAGTAAGTGGATCTAGGGTGGGCCCCATGATTTTTCTTTAAACCACTTATATTTCTTAGGTGTGTAGCTAGATTAGAAAAATCACTGATAGAGTTAACTTTAATAAATTATATGGTGGTGTATAAAACTTAAAAATATATCATTGAATTTCATTTTTATAATAACCTTGTGAGGTAAGTATTATTTTTAACCCCTGTTTTATAGATAAAGAAACTAAAGCTCAGAGAAGGTCAAATTGCCAGTAAGTACCAGAGACAGGACTGAGGTCCAGTCCTCTTACCCTAATTCCATATTCTTTCCTATCTGTCATTACAACAGGTCTTCCCAAGTGGGTCTTTCTCTTACCTGCCTATCATTTCTATAAAATCTTTTCTGTGGTTGAACTTTTTACCTGCCTGGCTTCTGTCATATTTAGGCTGTGTATCAGCATACTCTGGTCATAAATGTTAACCTCAGAAGCATTCATTGTGGATAATACAATATGGCGGAAGGTAGGCAGACACACTGGCTTTTAAATTGGATTTTCTTGGGTTGTTTGGGATCTGATAGAATTTTATTACTTCCTGTAACTGCTCATTGGTTGTCAATTGATGTACTAGGCCTGTCATCTCCTTCTGTGGTGCATCCACAGTCTGTAACACAGCCTGGGAAATGGTACCTCTTACTCTCTTCTTACTGGATCTGACCTAGATGAAGTTCTTCAGTATTGTTCATCTTGGCTTTGACCCATTCATGGTTCTCTCATATTGTTTAGACCATTTGGAACTGATCCAATGGATTGAATGTATTTATTTCTCAGGAGTATTTTATCTACTTGTTCAAGAATAGAGGGGGATTCCTCAGTTCCCTTTATATCAGAGAGAACTTTTGAGTTCATCCCTGGTATTCAGTGGGAATTAGACTTCCTTAAAGGGCTTAGAAATGGTTTTTCAGAAGAATTATTTTCTTTTCTTCTCATTGCATTTAAGTTTTCTTTCTAGACCTGGAGAATAGAGTATTTCATTTTTTCTTTGCTAGTTTTAAACCTATTGTTGAATTTGAAGTGAGAAAGAGGATGAGGTAGGAAACTAGTATTTCCTTGACACTTTTTATGTCAAGTTCTTCATCAGATACTATCTTGTAATCATCAGAACTGCTTAATGACAGGTGTTGTCTTTTGTATCATGAGGGAAAAATAGCTTAGAAACTGTAAATGGATTACCCACAGCTACAGATACAATGATGGTAGGAATCCAGACTGGAACTGAAGTTGATTTGACTCTAAAACCAACATCTTTCTATCATATCAAAGTATCTCTGTTAAAAGTAGGTGACTGTGAAGGACTGCTGGCTGGGAACAGCTGTCTGCAGCCTGAACTAATGAATTAGCTGTGTATACTTCTTTCCCTTACAGGACAGTGTGATGGTCCTTAGTGCAACCCATCGCTACAAGAAGAAATATGTCACTACGCTGCTGTACAAGCCCATCTGAAGGCTTCCTTCTTACCTCTGAGGATTCAGGAGAAGCCTCCTCCTTGCCTGTGAACTGAACCAGTCTTTTCTGAGACTGGAAGGCTGATTTGCTTTAAGGCTGATTTGTGTGTTTTCAGAGCCTCTTGAGTAGGATGCTCTGCTTTTGCATTTGATTGCAGATGAGAGCTTTATGAGTTCATGGAGTTTATTTTAAGAAAAACATATATAATATATATGAGAGGAAGGTTACTGGAAGCCTTCTAGCCCCAGCTAGATATATTGTTTCTACCCATGGGTACTTGCTAAGACCTGTTTGGGGGAGCTACAGGAATAACTACAGAGGAAGCACTCTTTCTTAAAATGAAAGAACAGCAAACTCTTAGGATCCTTTTTGGGTGGCAATTCTACCATTGCTACCTTGGATGTCCAAGGGATGGACTTTTGCTAGACTGCTGCCCTACTTAGGGCTGCCTCCTTACAGGGGCGGCTTTTCCTGCATGGGTTCTCTATATTCCCACAATATCTAACATAGCCTGTGTTTTTTATTTGATACCACATGTCCCAAAAGAACCCATTTTTCCCTCTCATTTCAGCCTCTTTGTTTTAATAACCTTCAAAGTCTGTACCTCACCCCTCTTATTATAGGGCACACTGGGTAAGTAACCCCTTTGAAAAGTTGTGTAAGGCCTGACTGACCCATGCTAGAAACTAGGGCTCCAGAAGGTCTCCTTTTTAGCCTGTTACAGGCTTGGGCCACTTTGTTACTGCTTTTACTTCTACTAAAGGAAAGAAATAAGACTCAGCATTGTAAAGCAGAATACAGAAGATACTCTATTTGTTTTAATTTGGAGCCACAGCTTCAGCAGTATTGCACATTCCCATAGGTTTTCCCACCGAGCCTGGCCCTGCTTCCAACTTCTCTTTCTCAGAATAAACAGCTCTGTAGATAGGCTTAGAATTGGGGGAAACTTCAGTGTCTTTCATCCTTGAAAGATTTTTGTGTGCCTGCATTTTTCTTTAATTAAAAAAATGCCTTTCATTAGCCTTTCAAAAAATGGTGAAGATTTTCTTCTCTAGAGAAATCAGCAATCTTACATTAATATAGCCAGCCCTACATACATCATTACACTAAACACTGCTGTAGATACTAGTCCATTTGATACACATAATGGATTCCCTTAATTTAAAGATGTATACGGCCGTGACATAAGAAACTATCTCTGGTATTCCTAACCATGAAAAGTGTTACTCTTTGCACTAAATGTTAACAAGATCTTTTTTTAAAAAATGTGTTTGATGATGAAGAGGATCACTGATACTGTTCATGGACTGAGAAGTATTCAATCTGCCCTTGAGGTTCAGACATAAGACATTTTTCCCCAAGTATCTTGGCCTTTACATTGTACAGATAAATGCAAGTCAAATATTCAGCATTGAAGGAGGACAAACTGTTTGATGGTTGCTGAAATGAGTCCAGCCACAGTGAAAGGGCACCTACAGGTCAGTTTAGCTTTCTTCCTGTCTTTCCCAAGCAGAGATGGCAGCACAGTTGTCTTTGGGTATGTGGACCTCTCTGATCCCAGGTGTGAAGCAGTAAGGTGGCAGTCGTTGCAGGGAATACATCAGATACTTTGGTAATTGTTAATTGTTGAGAGTAAAAACTGAGTTAGCCATCCAAAGCTACCTTCTGGAGAATTTCTGTGGTCCAAACCACTTTTTGAATGGTGTACCAGTTTAAAAATCCAGGCCAAGTCTGATAAACAACTCTCAAGATCTAGATAGTCTTCAGTTATGCAGGAATTTTGTTTCTATCCAATACCCATGCAATAAGTGGGCCACCTAGGAAGATTCAAAATCTTGGTGGTTACGTGGAGGATTGTGTTGTACTTGTTATTTCTTGTCTACAGTATTAAAACATAATTGTATGTGTATTAAAATTTTTACTCCACACAGGTGTACCACTACAGTGGGGTAGGAAAAAAGGTCTCTTCAGTTTCTCTCAGTTCAGAGGCTTCCGTGAATTGGGTCTGGCTCTGATGGCAGGAAGTTTTGATGTTGGTGATCCTCAGCTCTGTCTTACGTGGACGTGTGCAGTGTCAGTTTCCCAAGTTGTCAGGTACTGTCTCGGCCAGATGTGAAACAAGCCTGCCAGCTGGTGTGGAAGGGAGTGGGTTAGAGGAGCTGACCCATTCAGTGCCAGTCCTGTCTGTCCTCTTGTGTTCACAAGGAAACTTCTGGAGAGGACAGCAGGGAGGAAGATACCTCAGTACAACTCACTCATCCTTTTGTATGTTGATTAGTTAGGGGTAGCTTATTTTCTGCAAAAGAGCATTTATCAGATTTTGAAAATGAGTAAAGGCAAAAGACAAAGCCCCCCACCTTTGACTATGGGAATTTTGCAGAGCCAAAGTTAACAAAGAAAGAAAATAGATCTTAAGGAGGGCTGACCCTTAAACAGGGTTTGAGTTGTAGGGAAAAGAAAGAAGAGTCTGAACTAAGGAAGGATAGTACGAAACTGAAGGCTTAAGTAACCTTAAGAACTGAAAATACCCTTTTAAAAAAAAATCAGAAATAACCTAGTGGTATTTGTGGATCTCATTGTACAAACTTAGCTATAGATAGCTCATGTTCCCTTTGCCTCTTGTCATTCCTATTCTATATACTTTCCTTTGTATTTTCCTTTAACTTGGTCACACTTCAATAGAGTTTAACTCAAGCATTACCTACATAGATTAGTCATCTCACCAGCACAGAGAACTTCCACACCAGGGCTACTAGCTAGCTTTAAGCTTAGACTTGAATGGGATTTAACCACTGCAGACAACACCCTTAGAGGGCATACCTACCCTCAATCAATAGTGTTGGCTCTTTAAACATATATGATAGAAAAAGTGGGTAAAAGAATCCAAGAGAAGTTTCTGAGAGGCTCCAACAAGCCAGGCCCACTTATTTTCTTCTAATTATTTTTAGTCTCTTGATCTAATATATCTGAAATAAAACATTTGAAGATTATCAGTACTCCATGCATGCTGCTAATGTGAAGTTTGGAAAGAAGTGATACCTCCAATCTGGGTTTATATTAATCTGGGATATAAATAAAGGAGAAACATGGATGATAGAATTCCCTGCTTTTTATTGGGGAAATAGGGCTTTTAAAATTTTGACCTCAACTAAAAATGATATGCAATAGTCTATGTTTGTGTGTGTTTGAAGTACATTCTATTCTCAGAGATTTCTACATCTTCACATTCTAGTGATTTGGGGCATGATCTTAAGAGCAAATATATAATTTGTTCCTATATTATTTTGACTCATCCTTAAAGCCAAGTTCTTGCTGCTGACTCCAGTTACCCGTGGGATAGAGGACCTCGTAGGGGTAAGGGTCTTTCAGAGTTTTATGAGTCTAGGCATTTGTCTCTCCTTAAGTGCCAAACACAACTGGAGATTGAAGGACTGTGGTTTCTGCAGTTAACCTAAACTTCTGGAGTGAAAAGCCGGTTCTTTTTATAAATTATAAGAAAAAGGAAAGAAGGGGGAAAAAAACACCTCGTCTGTTACTTGTAGAATCCAGTTACAGGCAATGGAATCCCTCTGGAATTCTAATTGGGTTTTTGTCTTGATATATTTCTCTCACTTGTGTTTTGAAGTGAATAAGCTTCATTAAAAAGTTAACTTTGTATTAGCTTCAGCACAAGTTGGAGTTAAATAAATGGTGCATAGCACAGTACTTTTACAGTAAGAGTGATGTGAAATACTAAACTATGGATTTTGTAGGGTTGGATTAAATACTGAGGGGATACCTATATTAAGTATTACATTAAGAATTTGGTCATCTTCTTTTTTATTCCCCTCTCCAAAGCATTAGTTTACCCAGCTTGCAGTTTTAAGACAGTGAGAGCTCAGTGTCGGTCAGTGCTACTGTACTGGGCTCCATATGTGACATTCATTTGAATTTTGGTAAGTTGGAAGATGTTGGTATTATACTGAAGCATTTAATAAGCAGTTCTACGTCTGCTGTAAGGGGGAATATAATGATAACTTGAAGGAAATTAAATATGAGAGTCCTCCTTTAAATGGTGCTTTTTGTAACCTTTAATGCTGAGGTAAAGAGCTGCTTTTCAATATTTCACAAAGGAGTGATACACTAATACGGACTTTAAAGCTTTTCTCTAAATGTAATTTGTCACTGAACTCTGACATGCCTGAAAATTATATGATGTAACACATAAGGAAATGTGTTTTTCCTCATAAAACTGTTTAATAAAAGTATGACACACCAGTAATATTTGAGTTATTTTCTGATACATGGTCAAGATTTGTCTGCCTTGCTTATCTTAGAACCTAAAGAATGTAAAACATTAGACAGTCATTTTGTATAAAGGAAGAAGTCATAGCTGCAGGGGCTACAAGTGATGTCTTTCCCTCTACCACTTTTCTCCTCTCATAAACTTGGTGATTTGACTTGCAAGATTTTCTCTGAACTGACTGTACATTTCGCTCTCGTCCTGTGCCAGGTTATCTGAGACCTTAGACCAGTGATTGTCACCCCAGACTGCACGTTCATATCACCTGTGGAGGTTCCATAAACATATCGATGCCTAGTCTACTGCCTCCATCCCAATTAAATAGAAATCTCTGGTGTGAGGTCCAGACATCTGCATTCTTTCAAGTTCCCCAGATGATTCTAAAATACACTTAGGGTTGAAGAACACTATTTTGGACCTTCCCTACTTGTTTTTCCTTTTCAGATTATGTACTTAATTATATGTGAAAAGAGCTTATATGCTTCGTTCTGACAGCTCATCATTCTCAAATGGTCTTGTTCAGGATCATGAGAATAATATGGTCTTTGTTTCCCATCCCTTTATTTCACAGAGCTTTTACGTAGTTGGCCACTGGGTTCCTTTTCCTAAAGCAATCAAGCTTCCCTACATGTGCTGCTCGAAAGTTTGAACTGAGTTGAACCTTCTTAAGAGAGTGAGATTAAGAAGGGATGTAAAGAACGATGGGTAAAGAAAACTTACGATACTAGGAGTGGACCAGAGCAGAGCTTTGTCCCTCAACCCTTTACCCTCTCAGTCTGCAAACCCAGAGAGTGCTTGCAAACTAGAGAGTGATGTACAACACAGAATCTACCTAAGTAAGAACGTTCTCTTTAAATGTCATGTTCCCTGGTCACTGAAACAACAAAGTAACAGCAGGATTCCATTAGGGCCAAACGTGCATCAAAGTGTGCTTTCTAAAACTTTTCTGGTGTGCTTGGATTGAGCTCTTTTGTTGTATCCCTTCCAGTTCCCTCTTCTCCCCAGCAGTGACGATGGCCAGTCACATAGGTGGCTCAGAGACTTCACGAGTCTCCCTTTCCTTCCCCTCTAGCCCCTGTGGTCACTTCATCCAGAGCACAGGTGAAATAGGATTAGGGCGTGGCTAAGGCTGGCTGGCAAGGGAACTGACCTGGGGGAGTGGCCTGGACCTGACCTCAGCCTGAGGTGTGATTTTCAAGCACCAGCCCTCACGTGGACTGCAGGAAGTTCTCGGGAGAGTCCATGGGACCTCCATTGGATAAATAGTAGCAACACCTGAAGCAAGGCCCTCTCTCTTTTTCTCTACCGCGCCACCGGGAAGGAGCTCTCCTTTCTCTCCCATGGAAGATGATGGCTGCGTCCCCAGCACTGCTGCTACCATGCCTGTCTCGTGGTAACCCCTACCGTGCCTTTTAGGCCCAGTACCCATTTTGCTGTATCTATTGTTATGCTGAACTTTCCTTTTCTTCTTTTCTCTATACTTTAAATAAAACGTTAGAACTACTTTTTGTCTTCTTCATTCAATTCTTTGCTTGAGGAGGGAAAGAACCCAGGAATATTGGAACCCATCCGATAACACATGTTCAGGTCTGGAATACCACCTCCCTTTTCCCAATGCATTCGCTGGCTCCAGGGCACTTACATTGGTTGAAGAGAACCGCTCATGCTCTCCCCACAGTTAGCATTCGTCAGGCGCTTAGTTTTGCTATGAAGGAAACTCCTGTCTTGAGACTTTGCCCTTTGTCAGAGGTCAGAAGGCCTAGATTCATGTGCTATATGATGTTTTAAAAGCCAAAGCAGATTTTCAGATTATACAACTACTGAGCTAATTTCCCTTCAGTGCTGTTACATTCTGGCCACAAGGCAACTTCTCAGGGCCTAGCCTGAGACATTCTGGTTACAAGACAGCTTCTCAAGAGTCAGACCCAAAACAGATAAGAGGGCTCAAAACAAACTGAGCTCAAGGCCATTTTCCCTAAGTGCTCCCTAAAGAGATAAGATAAAGAAGGCCACTCAGACCCCCCCTAACGCGCCAAAAACTGAACAAAGAACTCTTTTCCTCAGCTACCTGCTTGCACCCTATAAAACCCCTGCCCTAACAGCCCCAGAGAGCTTGTCCTTTATTCCTGAGAAGTCTCCCCTCTGGCTGGGTTTGCTCTGTAAGTAAAGCCTGCTCGTTGCAGTTCTGAGATCACATCTCATTTTTTCTGGTTCAAATTATTAACAAGTACCATTCCCAAAGTGTTCTTAATAGTAACAGCCTATGAGACCAGGTAAGGATATTGAGCAACTGAGAGTTGAGATTAGTGCAACCTGTGTATCTGAATTTTAAGGGGAAAATTCCAGATCAATTGATGTTCAAAACCAGGACCTAGAACTCTTGTTTTCTTCTTGTTTACTTGTTTTCAGGGATTTTTGCTATCAGTTATAGTAGTTCTGGGTCACAATTACAAGTAAGAGGTCGGAATTGGCTAATGGGATGGGTATTGCCCTTAAGGGGATCTCAGAAAATAAGACAAAGGCTATTAAGGGGTAAGTTAACAATATTTTAATTGCACAAGTGTTTTGTGCCAACCTGAATTGGCAGATCTGCATTCCATAGATTGTCTGGAGAGTGATTGAGAGTTAGAATATCTGGGGATGACGTAAAGGACTTTGGCAATCCTGGGATCTACCAGATCAAGGGCTAATCCAAGTTTAGAGGATTTTGAGGGGTAACATCTTTTAGATGCAGTGGAGCACTGGTAGCAACCAGGACAACATAAAGTTACGGGGAAAACAGATTGTCCCTGGTGATCTGAAATTACTAGTCTTTTCATCCCTGAGGCTAGCTGCTGATTCTAGGTATAGACTGAGGATTGACCTGCCTGAAGGTATCCTGGAGCAAAGGGAAACCAGCAAAGCTCTTAGCAGTGTATGGAAATTGAGGAAGGAGTTGAAATTTGAGGGGCTTCCGATGTGTTGCTGACTTTCCCCAAAGGACGCTTACCATGTGGGAAGCTTAAGAGACACCAGAAAAGCTTATAAAAAACGGAGTGAAATCTCTCGATTTATAGTGCCAAGATGATAAGGACTAACTAGGGCAAAGCACATAGTCCCAAAACATTTGCCAAATGTGGAGTAATGCAGGATTTTAATAAATTTACTAAAAATTCTTGAAGGGCCAAATGTTTTCCAGTTAACTATATAGCAGAACAAAACTAAATAAGTATAGGAATACACAAATAACTGCTTTCAAAAACAGGTAAACAACCGCAGTGATTGACATCCAATCAAAGATAACTGGGAGGTTTTCACCAGGCAAGATGGAGTAATGATTAGATTTACCTTCCCACCAAAAACAACAATCCACACAAAATATGTGAAACAATAGTTTTCAAATACTGCCTTAGTCCATTTTGTGCAGTTAGAACACCCAAGACTGAATAATTTGTAAAAACAAACAAACAGATTTACTAGAGTTCTAGAGGCTGAAAAGTTCAAGGGGATAATATCTGGCATGGACCTGTGTGCTGTGTCATCCTGTGATGAAAAGTGCAAGAAGTAGGGGTGGAGGGAGGGGCAGAACAACCTTTTATATACAGAAGTGACTCCTGTGATAACAGTTCCAATCCAACAGTAACAGTCTTAATCCATGAATGACGGCAGCTCTCACGACCTAATCATTTCTTAACATTTTTACCTCTTAAATTTGGCTTCTATACTGGGGTGTTGCTGACTTGGGCGTAGGGAGCCTTCCGCCAGGTCTCTGTGCCTCTGAATACTGAATCATCTTAATGTGATGAGCCAAGGGCTGCCTCACACGAAGTGGAGAGCTGCCAGATTCAAAGAGTAAAAGCCACAGCGTGCTGCTGGCCTCAAGGATTTAGAGTTGTCTGTTATTTACGATTCAGATTAAAACTGAAGGCCAATATCCTATACATCACACCATGACCTCCAGTGCTGTGATCAGGTGTAAGTTATTTGATCTTTTTATTGGATAGTGTTCTTTTCTGGGCTTACTTCTTTTGGCTGACTCTCTAATGTGCTGTCTGTCTGTCTCTGTCTCTCTGTCTCTGGCCATATCCCCCCTTGCCCTGCCCTTTCTCTCTCACTCTTCACCCTTTCCTTGCCCTGATTCTTTATACTACACTCTCTGTAGCAACACTTCCACCTGCTTTTGCCTTGCCACCTTATCTGTTCCCTCTAAAATCACCAGCATGCCCCAGCCTGGGGTTACTACTTTGTTCTGAATGTGAACCTCAGTGAAGTTTCCTGTGCTATCCTAGATTTTCTAGGGAAACTTGGCTCAACCCAGGATAAAAGTGTTAAAGAACAGCCACTTTTTTGAGGTACCAGTAATTGAATCCAGGGGCACTCTGCTACTGAGCCATATCCCTAAACTTTTTTATTTTTTATTTTGAGACAGGTTTTTGCTATGCTGTCCAGACTGACCTGGGACTTGCCGTCCTTCTACCTCAGCCTCCTGAGTAGCTGGGATTATAGGCATATGTCATCATGCCAGGCAGAGAATAGCCAGTTTTTCTTAATTAGTATATGTTTGCAGTACATAATGATCATATACATCATGGGGGATTGGTACATGTACATAACACATTTTAATTCTTTATTTTTTGTCCCTTTCCTTCCCCCAACTCTTCTCCCCTCCCAGTTTACAAAAGTTCTATTTCTATTTTTTGCTTCAATTTTTTCCCCTTTAGATCCCTTTTCTCTTCCTTCCCTTCCCTCTCCCCCAGCTCTTGTTCCTTTTCCCATTTGAACAAGTTCTTCCTACTTTCTAATATCTATCCTTGACAGTATTCTGCTCCTATCTATACTTTGGGTTTATCACACAAGAAACAATGTAATATTTAAACTTGTATGTCTAGTTTATTTCACTTAAGATTATGGTCTTAAGGTGCATCTATTTATACAAAAATGTCTCAAATTTATCCTTCTTTATGGCAGAGTAGTACTCCTTTATGTATAAATACCACAGTTTCTTTATCCATCTATTGATGGGAAAATGTTCTGCTTCCAAGATTCAGCTTTTATAAATTGTGTTGCTATAAACATGGGTATGTGTGTGTTACTATAATATGAGGACTTTAACTCTTTCGGGAAGATACCTAGAAGGGGAAAAGCTAGGAAACCTCTAAATTTAGTTTTTTTGAGGAGTCTTCCTCCATACTGCTTTCCATAGTGGATGTTCCAGTTTACACACATACCAAGAGAGTAAGGTTCCTTCTTCCCCACAGCTCTTCCAGCATTTGTTATTGGTTGGTTTTTTCATGATAGCATTTCTTTCTGGCGTGAGATGGAATCTCAGTGTTGCTTTAATTTACATTTCTTGAATAGCCAGTCATGTTGAGTATTTTCTCATGTACTTATTAGCCATTTGTACTTCATCTGAGAAGTGTCTATTTATTTCAGATGACCATTCTTTAACTGGGTCTTTAAATTTAGAGGTCTAATTTTTTTGAGTTCTTTGTATATTCTAGATATTAGTCCTCTGTCTGAGGAGTACCTGGCAAAATCTTTCCCATTCCCATTCTGCCTCTTCAACCTACCAGAGTTTGTTTCTTACTTAGTGAAAGACATCTTGGTTACCTCCACTTTTTGACAATGACTGAACAAAGCTGCTGTGAACAGTCATCTGCAGGCATATGTGTGTGTAAACAATTTTTCATTTCATTTTGGGCAATATCTAGCACAATATTTGCTGGCATATGACCACTAATATGACTACATTTAGCTTTGTAGAAAACTGCCAAAGTTCTAGCATCTTTGATAGCTTTTGTTATGGTCTTTTTTTTTTTTTTGATTGTAGTCATTCTGATTGGTAGGTAGTAGTATCTAATTCTTATTTTAGTTTGCAGTGCCATAGTAACAACTAATTTTGTATATCCTTTAGTATACTTATTTTCCATGTGTATATCTTTTTTGGTGGAGTGTTCAGACTTTTGGCCCAGTTTTTTTTTTTTTAGGAGGGTTCTGGGGATTGAACTCAGGGCCTTGCACTTGCTAGACAAGTGCTGTACCACTGAGCTAAATCCTCAACCTGCCTCAGCCCAGTTTGAAACTGGGTTGTTTGCTTTTTTTATTGTCAAGTTTAAGAGTTCTCTTATACTTTGTATACTAGTCCTTCATCAAATCTGTGTTTTAAAATATTTTCTCCCAGTCTGTGATTTGCTTTTTCATTCTGTAATAACGCCTTTCACAGAGCAGCAGTATTTAGTTTTAATGAAGTTCACCTTACCATTTTGTTTTTCTTTCATTGGTAGTGCTCTTGATGCTATAAATAAGTTATCCAAAATCAAAGATCACTTAGATTCTTTTGTGTTATCTTTTAGGAATGTCTTTGTCCAGTCTGTGTTTCTTTAACAATAATTGGTGCAGGGTTGATAATTTGTTTCTGCATCTCTTCTTCCTACCTATCTTCCTACTTATATTCAATTGTATTCTGATTTCCTCAAGTTTGAGAGCTACTTACAGGCATATTCATTCTTTTTAATCCATCAATACTGGGAAATAGATTAAACACCACTGTTTTATGTAAGTCTGGTGCCTGAAAGAAGCTGCTAACAGGGGGGCAGTTTAGCTATTAAGGACTTCAGTTCAAGTAATCTCAGAAATTAAAATGTAAAAATAAAAGGAATATACATGCTTGTATTTTTATGATGAAACTATCCCTTTTGATTTTTCATTATGAGAAGTTTTAAATGTACACAAAAAATAGAATAGTTCTTCTCAGGTACCTGACCCCCATATGAAGGACCAATGACCCCTTCTTCAACAGTTCCCAACATTCTCCTGTTGTTTTTATTGATCTCTCTACAATTTTACTTCTTTTTCTGTCCTCCTCTCCTAAAGCAACCCTTAGACATGACTTAACTTTATCTGGAAAGACATCAGAATGTAACTCTAACAGGTAAAGCTTTGGTTTTTAAATATAACCGCTATAAGAGCTTAAAACTAATTTCTTAATATCTAACTTCAGTTGATACTGTTTTCCTTCCAAAATGTTCATTTTCAAATACCATGTTGAGTATCTCAGAGTTTCAGTGTTTCAGAGTTTCATGGGAAGAGGTCTGACCCTTTTAGATGGGAGGAGGAGAGGTGAGGAAGGAGCTAGAATTCTAAATTGCATTCAGCCTTTATTTTCAGTGGGTTAGTAGTTTACCTCTTTGAGACTAGTCTCAGTTTAAAACTGAGGAAGTCATGTGAAAACTGCAATCTCACCGCACTGTCCTATCCCCTTTTCACCTACTTTATAAACATACCATCCCCACTTCTTCCTCCTGTCCATCTGTTCTTGTGAGTCTGCTCATTTTTTGGCTGACTTATTTGATGCGTTTCTCCACATACACAGGTGCAAGGCACTTATGAGGGCCTCAGCCGAGTCATGCTGCCAGTGACTGAAGCAGGCACTGTGCTGGGCACTTAGATAGGTTCATTCACTCCTCACTACAACTCTGAAGGTGATTCGTTTAAATTTCTGTTTTATAGATTTTATAAATGAGATTAAGTTCTAAGAGTTAAAGTAACTTACACTAAAAAGGTCCCCGAGGTGGGAATTGGCAGAAAGGCATTTGAGGCTTGGTGTATCTAACCTGAAATTCCTGTCCCAGTTTCATGAAGCTGAGTGGCAAAAGCTTAATAACAAATACACTTAGTTATTTCCACTACACTATTACCTGATCTGTTGTTAGAGAGCTTGCCATTTAAAAAAAGTAAATAAGACGTGTAACACTACAGAGCATTATGTAGTATAGCAATAGTGAAGTACAAGAAGAATGATATTATGAAAATTCATATTATAATTTTAACTTGAGGGAGATAAAGCAAAGTGTCACAAGGAGGATGGCATTTAATTAAGAAGCTGAAGGGACAGCAATGCTGTGGCACCAAGAAAGCACAGGCTATGTTTGGAAAATCCATTTGGGCTGGTGGACAATGCCTGGAGATCAAGCTGGGTAGGTAGATTGAGGTAAACTTTTAGGTAGACTCTTGTCAGGCTCAGTTGTATAAAATTTCATTTTTATTCAGTTAAAAATAATTAAAGCCTTTTAAGAACAGGGGATGAAATCATCAGAGCTATGTTTTAAGAAAAATTTCAGTGATAGACTAAAGTTGGGAAGATCATTGTGAGACTCTACTCTGATCCTCACAAGAAGAAAGACGTACCTAACAGGTTTCTACTCAGGGCGACTGGAGAGGAGGATCAAGATTGGAAAGAGATCCTGAAATACCTAGAGATGATCTCTGTTAGAGAAACTTGAAGAAAATATACAGTTTTGCTTTATACTTAGAATATAAAACTAATGTTCCTATGTATGACACACATTCTAAATATATATGCAATGATCATTATTACTTATAATTGTTGAAATTTCTTAGGGGCTTTTGAAACATTTTTGTAACAACTGTACTGAAATACAATTCACGTGTTACAATTCACTCATTTAAAGTGTACAGTTCAATGAGCGCGTCAAGGTTTTAGTATGTTCACAGTTTTGCAATGCTCATCACAATCAATTTTAGAACATTTCATCATTCTATGAAGAACCCTTGACTCATTAACCAATATTCCCACCCTTATTTCCTCTAGTCCTAGTCAATCATCGGTCTACTTTCTCTGATTATAGGTTTACCGCTTTGACACATTTCATATAGGTGCAATCATGTAATATGTACTTTGAAACAAAATGTTTTCAAAGTTTGTCCATGTTGTAGTATGTATCATTTTCTTTTGTTCCCAAGTATTACTCCATTGTATGGATATGCCAGTTTTTATTTATCTATTCATCAGGTGATGGGTGAATTTTTTTAAAAAATTGTTCTAGAACTTCACTCTATCAAACATTCATGCCTGAAATAAGTGAACTGCTGAAAGGCACTTGTATACTTGAAGTGTGTAAGCAATTTCTGTTTTCATACCCTATTTCCTCATCTATAACGACCTTCTCCAACCTTGCATATCATTTTCATTAAGTCTTATATGGCAACTCTATCATATTTGTATTCCCTCACCTTTATCATTTTCATTCCAGACCTTGAATTTTTGCTTTTATCTCAAGTGTGTTGTGAGTGTACTGAGTATGAGATAAACCATGTTGGACATCATTGTTCCCGTGGGATCTTTAAAGTCCCTTTCAATACTAAGAATGTTGAGTGTGGAAGACTTGACCTAGAAGAGGTGAGTGGACTTGTTAACACTCCCTGGATGTGACTACACTCTTTCAGTTTAAACTTTTTCCTCCTCCACTACTAAAAATGTCTTGTGAAATATTAGTATCATGTGGCAGACAGCATTCAAACTGTTGTCAGTTAATGTAAGGGTAATAATTGCATATAATGATGAAAAGATTGATATATTTTGGATTAAAATTTTTTAAAATTGATTAGGCAAAGCCATTTCTCTTTGCTTTTCAAAAAGTAATTGTTTACTGTGCCACGGCTTGCACTGGGGAAAATGTTTGAAAATATTAATTTTTAGAAGAGATTACCACATTGTCAGTTGTATGAGCAGGAGACCACATTATAGGGTTAAAACTGAAGATTTATAAGGAGCCAGGTAATTGGTTACTGTTGTTTGTTTTTACTTGATCCTATGTTGAAGTCTGAAATACATACTAGGAGTAGAAATCATTTCGGTGGAGTCCTGTATTTAACATGGATTGCTGTTAAGACTCTGGTCCAGTGATATTTCCTGCAGAAAAATAAGCTGCAGAATCAGTGAAAATCTGATGAAATACAGTTGATAAGCTGGTTAGACAGTCCTCTAGTCCGAGTTACTAACATTGTGATGAAAGTTTACAGTCTGTATTAGTCAGTATTCTCTACAGAAACAGATACAATGGTAGATATACGAATATGTGAGAGCTTACGAATTGGCATCCCTGGGCTTCCTACAAGTCAGACGTGGAAGCGAGCAGAGGGTCCGTCTGCGCACCAGAGAACCAGAGGGCCCAGCCGAAGGTCTGGAGGTCTGAAGAATCCAGGCGAAGGTCTAGAGGTCCAAAGTATCCAGGTGAAGGTCTGGAGTTCCAAGGATCCAAGTGAAGGTCCAGGGCTCCTCCAAAGGAACTGAAGCCAATCCAAAGAAACTGGGCAGGATATATCCCTCTTCATTTCCCTGTTATACCATCTAGAGAATGTGCTGCCCTAGGGTGGATCCTCTCCACCCAGGGTGTGGAATTGCTAAGCCAGTTTAGTTAAACTTCTCTTACAAATTGACACAATCAATCAACCATCGCACTGTGTTTCTTTAATTCCAGTTTAATTTTTGAAAAGTTTGCTTGAGTTAGTTGGGTGAAGTCTCCTTGGGGCCAAATGGAGGAAGAGGTGCTCTCCTAACTAGCTGCCCTTTTTTGAGTACATAAATTTGCTTAGATATCCTGATGAACAGTTGACAAGATTTGGTGATAAGCAGAGACAGTTAATTCTGGATCTATCTAAGCTAATCTTAGAAATCAATAATTTACACATGAATGTTTACTTATAGAGAATAGAGGGGGCTGGGGATTTAGCTCAGTTGTTAGAGCACTAGCCTCGGAAGCACAAGTCCCTGAGTTTGATCCCTGGCACCAAAAAAACCCAAAACAAAACACACTTATAGAGAATAGATAAGTATAATAAAGTGTACAATAATTCTTTTACACAAAAAAACTGCAGACACAGAAACTGCGAGCGTCCAAGGAGAATCGCTGGACCAAGAGCCAGCTGGGTGCTGAGGAGCCGCCAGCCGGGTGCCGGGCGAGAGTGGCTGCGGGTGCCATGAGCCAGAGGCAGGTGAGGCAGGTGCTGCAAGGGCTGGAGAAGTACTGGAAAGCCAGGCTCCGGTTCGCGCGGACGGTGGCGGAGCAGGCGACCAGACCCCGGAACATTGAGACACTGCAGAACGCAGGTGTAATATCTTTGCTAAGGCCTCTTCCTCTTGATGTGGTCCCAATGATCCGACAGACTGCTGCTTTGGCTCTTGGGAGACTGGCCAGTTACAGTGACGACTTAGCAGAAGCTGTTGTAAAAGGTGATGTTCTTCCACAACTTGTTAATTCTTTGGAAGAGCAGAATCGTTTCTACAAGAAAGCAGCTGCCTTTGTGTTGAGAGCAGCTAGTGAACATTCTCCCCAGTGAGCTCAGGCCATAGCGAGCTGTGGAGCCCTGGATGGACTGGTCATATGCTTGGAAGACTTCGACCCTGGAGTCAAGGAGGATGCAGCCTGCGCACTTGGATGTATTTCAAGACATAATGCAGACTTGTCACAAGCTGTGGTGGATGTGGGAGCTGTTCATCCTTTAGTACTCTGTATCCGGGAGCCGGAAATTACTTTGAAAAGGATTACTGCTTTGGCCCTCAGTGATATTTCAAAGCATTCTCCAAAGTTAGCACAGACAGTAGTGGACGCGGGAGCTATTGCTCACTTAGCCCAGATGATCCTCAACCCTGATGCTAAGTCGAAGCTTTCACAGCTGATCGTTAACACAGGAGGGGTGGCCACAGTGACTGACTACATCAGGTCCTGCAGAGGGGACATACGGCTGCTCGACATCATGATGCTCGGTTACATGGCTGTGCCTTCGAGAAGCTGGCAATGGCAGTGATCATCTCCAAGGGTGTACCCCAGTTGTCAGTCTGCCTGTCAGAAGAACCAGAGCATCACATTAAGGCTGCTGCTGCTTGGGCCTTAGGAGAGAATGGGCGACACACTGCTGAATATGCACAGGCTGTTGCCATCACAAATATTTTGCCAGTTCTGCTTTCTTTATATATGTCAACAGAAAGTTCTAAGGATCTGCAAAGGAAATGTGAAAAAGCCATAAATAGCCATCCTACAAAAATGCACCTACTTACCAGCACTGAAGCCATTTCTATACCATGCTCCTCCAAATATTCTGAAGCACGTGCTTAGACAGTTCAGTAAGGTGCTGCCACTTGATAGCGAAGCTCGTCGATTTTTCGTGACAAGTGGTGGACTTAAAAAAGTTCAAGAGATACAAGCAGAAGTTCGCACCTTCAAGAATACATCAATAATACTAAGAGTTGTTACCCAGAGGAAGTAGTAAGGTACTGTTATCAGGTGGGTTCTGATATTCCTGGGTTCTTCCCCTCCTCAAGCAAAGAATTGAATGAGGGGGGCAAAAAGTAGTTATAAAGTTTTATTTAAAAGTATAGAGGAAAGAAGAAAAGGAAGGTTGAGCATAACAATAGATACAGCAAAATGTGTACCAGGCCTATAAGGCACGGCAGGGGTTACCATGAGACAGGCATGGTAGCAGTGGTGCTGGGGATGCAGCCATCATCTTCCATGGGAGAGAAAAGGGAGAGCTCCTTCCCTGGTGGTGCAGTAGAGAAGAAAGCTCGCTGGCTTCAGGTGTTGCTACTATTTATCAAATGGAGTTCTGGTGGAAACTGGCCAGAACTCCCTACAGTCCACATGACGGGTGGTGATTGAAAATCAGGCCTCAGGCTGACATCAAGTCCAGGCCACTCCCCCAGGTCACGTTCTCTTGCCAGCCAGCCTTAGCCACGCTCTATTCCTACTTCAGTAGTTGTCCCCAGGATATTCGGACACACTTCTGCAGAGAGTGGACAGCTATCAACCACTTCCCAATTAAGCAGAGTTATGTTTTTATACTCAAATTCATGGCTGACTATTCATGAGTAACATTTATTAAAATTCTTTCTAAATATTTGAACTAAAAAAAAAAACCTGCAAAAGGCCTACACTTTGATAGTATACACTGATTTGTACTTGTATTTCTAAGTGGTAAGATTTTTGTAATACGCATGAAGTTAGTTTGATGCAGTGGAATAATTGATCCCAAGATTTAGAATCTAATCTTGTGGGGGATAAAGCTACTTTAGCCTTTCAGTGTGAGACTCATACATTTGAAGAGACATAATGCTAAAACTAGAGAAGTCCTTCTATTTACCTTTTTTTTTTCCTTTCTTTTCTTTTCCTCTGTTCATTTGTCTTTGCTACTTATCTCAAAAGGAAAAAACTAAAGTGAAAGTGTCCAGTTAGGGTGTGTATTCCTGTTGCTGGCCTGGAACATCCCACCTTTGGAGTAAAAATTTTATTTTCTATGACATCATAGTAGTTTAACATGGGTTTGTGGCTAAGAACTTCACCTATGCAAGTGAGAAAGGGTAAACTGTTGTTCTTATAGTCAATAATAACTAACATTTTTGAACGCTACTGCATGACAGGCACTCTGAAACATGCTTTTCGTGCCTTAATTCATTTAGTAGTCTTCATATGAGGTTGTTACTAGTACAGTTAGAAACAAAGGAGCTGAGTGAGCCTCTCCCTTTACCAAAAGTTTAACTAAAAACATAAACATTTTAAGGATTATCTACGCTCCCACCCTCCCACCTTCTTAGGGGAAGTACAAAACATAATAACCAAAGCCTGTCACCCCACCCTAGGGGGCAGGGTTCTGACACCAGTGAGAGACTCAGAGGGAGGCACCCAGAAGTTGGAGGTGGCTACCCTTTAAATCCAAGGAGCCTGAGCTAGCAGACCCCTTTTTTGCCGCATTTGCACCCCATTCGCACGCCACCTACCTTTTTACCCTTCCTACCCTTTTAGTTTTCCCTTGTCCTGGCTCTACCTTCCTGAAGATCACCAATAAATGCAGCTACATACCAACCACGGAGTATGTGCTTGGAATTCTTTCCTTGTCATACACAAGGACCTGGACTATTTCTGGCCCACTCAACTCTAAGACTTACTATTATACTCCATCCCCTTAATAGATGAGGAGATTAAGGCATTAATTAATTAATTAGTTGTGGTTCTGAAGATTGAACCTAGGGCTTTCCTCCTGAGCTACACTTTTATGTTTTGAGACAGGATCTTGCTTAGTCACAAAGCTGCCCAGGTTGGGCCCAAAATCCTGACTGTCCTGCCTTAGCCTCCCATAGCGCTGGGAATGACAGGCATGAACCACCATGCTTGGCTGAGTCTTTTAGAGAAGTGAGGCGATCTGTCTAGCCTTCTTGCCTTCAGCAGCTATCATGCCTTTGATCTTTATACTTACTGCCTCCATATTTATTTTTTCAAGGATCAGTTTAATGTAGCACATTCTCTCAGTCTCTAAATTACCACATCCTAATAAATCAGGAAAGACTGGGCATTGTTTTCTGAATTGGCATCTCTGGGTGAAATGCTGAAGGAAAAGTGGAATATTAGATTCCATTACTGCTTTTACCTTACAGATGTTCCTTCTGGGTTTCAATTTCCTTATCTTTTTTTTTTTTAATTCAATTTCCTTATTTTTAGAATGAGAGGAGTAGAGAAATCCTAAAGACTTCAGATACGTGATCTTTGGTCAAATTAATCCAAGAATTGACTACATTTTCTTACTAGGATTTAGAATGAATGGAGTCTACATCATTTTCCATTTTTCTTTCCTTTAGATTTAAATATTTTTCCCAGTGCAGCTGAGGTCTCTAACTGGCAGTAGTTAACGTTGGCACGAAGGGAAAGGGAACAATGGGTTTGAACAGCTATATGCAAGGCAGTATTCCATCGGTGTATTCTTTAACTTTCATTTTATTTTATTAGTGTATGTTTACAATACAGAACAGCGATTTCATTTGAGAAAGAGACATGTATATAATATATCTTGATCATTTTCACTGTCTTTGTTCCCTTTTCCTTTAACTCTTCCTCCCTCTCTGATCCCCAGATTCTAAGCGTTTTGCGTATTGTCTCATTTAAGCCTTACAAAATCCCTATGCCCTAGCTATTATTATCTTCATTAAAAAAAAGAAAGCAACCACATAATGCCTATGAGTAAACTGAAACTCAAGAGTGATTAGATAACCTAGCAACAAGAGGTAGAGCCATGATTTGAACCTAATTCTCATGAGTTTTAAATTGGTTAACTTCACTGTTTCTCTCACATTCCCTGTTTATATATTTGTTTTTCCTTAAATCCTTAAGGATTTCTCATGCAAAAAATGGTAGTAAAGGATTGTTCAGGGGATTTTCTGTTGATCAGTTTACATCTGAGAGAGATTTCAATTTTGAGACTAAGAACAAGTCAGTCTTTTCTGTAGTGTTAGGCATTTGAAATCTCACGTGTTTTCAGACAGGAGATTTTGGAGATTTTTCTTTTATCTACTCCAGCATTTTTGACCTCCCTGTGATAGTTTAGCAATTATCTAGACTTTTCTGATTTGATAGGTTAGTTAGGCATAAGGAATATCATTGATAATACCTCATAATTACAGGTTATATTTTCTTTCATGTGATTTTTTTTGTTTGTTTGTTTTTTTGGGAGGTGTGCTGGGGATCAAACTCAGGGCCTTGTGCTTGCTAGGCAAGCACTCTAACCACTGAACTAAATCCCCAGTCCCCTTTCATGTGATATTTAAATCACCTTTTACCCGTTCTCTCATTTTCCATTTTCTCATTGCCATCTCTCTTTTGGTATGAACAATACAAGACGTTGGATTAAATTGAATTTCAGATCAACAACAAACAATAGTTTCCTATAAGCATACCCCAAATATTGTGAGGAACTTAGTTATAATAAAATTATTATTTATCCCAAGTTCATATTTAACCAAATATCTGACATTTTTATTGCTAAATCTGGCACCCCCATTGTTAATGAGTGCCTTAGCCTAAGGTAATGTTAACGGTACCTTGGCATGAGTACCTCCATTTTGAAGCGTCACTACGCACGGTCATGCGCAATGGATACACTGCTGCCGAATGACTGATAACTCCTGACGTCCTGACACTAAGCCAGGTCAATGTACGTCACTGCTGATGACCACTTGTCTTAAAGCAAGCAGACACACCCAGAAAAGGGGTATGAACCCCCACGCTTTTCTAGCCTCATTGTCCATCTGGGAACCATCGCTCTCGCCCTGATCGGCAAGACGTCCGCGGCCTCTGTGGCTCGGGTGAGTGTGATCGCCCGCGTAGCAGCGCAGCTGGACAGGGGAGGAAGTGGCCCTGGCAGGCATCAACCCGCCGCAGACTGCCCGCCGCGTCCGCGGGGCAGCTCTGACCGCCTGCCCAGTGCGCGCCCTGCGCGGAGGAACCGCAGCCGGGGCGCGGCTGAGGGTGGCTCTCGCTCCCCGAGACGCCGACCCGCCCTCGTCCTGGGTCGCTGGCGCCGCGTTCCTCGAGCCACCCTACTCCCATCCCGGATGGATCGGCGGCGGCACAGTAGTTCTTGGCTCGCCCTGCGGCCTCTGCCGGGTGACATCCCCATGCGGTGCGATGGACTCACTGTGCTAAGGTTCTGGAGTGTGTGTGACCGCCCTGGATACTGTAATTTTAAAAGGTGCGTAATAAACCGTGTGATTCGTAAGCTGATCGGAGTATGCACGTCTCTGATTGGACCGCCCTTTGATCCCTTCTGGGCTGCTCGCAACACCTATTTAATGCTCATAAATTAATGGCTCAAAGGAAGTCCTTAAAAAGCCAGGCTGTCCTTTTTTTCCTTTTTATGCTATAATGTAAACTCTGAAGAAATTAAAATAGTCTAATCTTAGGTGACTTCAACCTGAGTTCTCTCAGAAGCCAAAGCACCAAGTTGCTTTACAAGCGAAGCTAACATTCCTTTCAATATGTTAATAAGAAAGTTAGTTACTGATACGGTTTAAAACACCTTGAGTCCAGCTGTCTTACCGTTTTAAAATTCTTTAATTCTCGGTAATTTAAATATCTAAACAAGACTGCTACTGTTCCCAATTCTTCTTTCTTCTTCCACCCTGCATGAGAAGATGGAGTTTTATGGACCTTTGAGCTCGTGCTGCTCTTTGGGAAGAGACTGGGAATAGCCGGGGAGCGTCGGGGCAGGCAGTCTGTCCATCCATCAGCCAGTGCGAGTCCAGAAACTCTTTGTCTTTCTAGATATCACTGCAGTCCAAAATCCTTTGCTTAATTTCTTATGACTTTGAAGCTCACACACACACACCCCCAGAGGCAAAAATGCAGCTATTTAGTTTGAACTCTTTGCAGTCTTGGTTTCACATATGCACATATGGATGAATATGCATATAAACCCAAAGCTCTCAGGACTGTGGAGCGGCTGACTACAGCTCCCCAGAGGCCTCTCGGGGCGCCATTTTGAAATCTGCTCTTCGGCCTCCGGCCTTTGCGTCAGCCCCGAGAGGATGCGACAGGCCGGGAACTCAGCCGGCTGGCCCGGAGGACGCCGAGGGCCGGGGCTGCCGGGACAGACAGCTGTGGGCGACTCGGGGAGGTGAGAGCGAAGTCCGCACCGCGGTCCCTCCGCGTCCCCCCGAGGCGTCGCGGCGCCCGCCCCCTGCCCGAGGGGCGGCGCTGACGCCTGGTACCCGGAGGCGCGCGGTGCCGAGTGGGGACCGCGCCGGGCCGTGTCGCCCGCTGGGGACCGCCGAGGCGGGGTCGGGGCGCAGATAGGGCCCGTGCGCGAGAACGGAGATGGAGAGCTGTCGCGGGGAGAGGTCAGAGCTGCAGGGGCGAGGGGCGATCTCCGACCGGCGAGCGTCTCCACTCCGGGTCCGGGTGGCCAGTGACTCCGCAGTGCTTTTCTGATGCTTTTCTTTTTTTTCTTTTTTCTTTTTGTGGTGCCGGGGATCGAACTCAGGGCCTCGTGCTTGCAAGGCATGCACTCTAATCACTGAGCTAAATCCCCAGCCCCTCTGATGCTTTTCTGATTCTAGCTGCGCAGCCGGCCTCAGGCGTCACGTGGTCTAGGTGCGGGTTCAA